>CAUYPK010098905.1:0-32504 GCA_963574355.1 Loris lydekkerianus
CGGGTACAACCCCCCCCCCGGCCAAAAAATCCAAAAAAAAAAAAAAAAAAAAAAAAAAAAAAAAAAATATATATATATATATATATATATATCATACCTAGGAGGGTTTTGATGACTTTACTGTCCCCTAGTTTACTGTCCCCTAGAAAAGAAGGTATGGAAGGGGGCAGCATGGATGGCCTGGGCACTTGCTGTCAGGCTTCTAGAGTGGGGGTGGGGTTCATACATTCATTCAGGAAGTTTAGTTGCCAAGCTCTATTCTTGTCACTAAGGATTAAACCCACTGTAGATTGGGACCTACAGCCCAAAGAAGGGAAATGGAGGGAATCCAAGTTCCCAAGTGCATTATGATTACATACCCTTCAACGTGAGGTAGGTGAGTACTAAGAAGAGTGAGGGAAAGGAAGGGGAAGGGGTAGTCAGGGATGGTGTGGAAGGACCTTGGTTTCTATTTTTTTCTTTCTTTTTTTTTTTTTTTGTAGAGACAGAGTCTCACTTTATCGCCCTTAGTACAGTGCCATGGCGTCACACTGCTCACAGCAACCTCCAACTCCTGGGCTTAGGCGATTTTCTTGCCTCAGCCTCCTGAGTAGCTGGGACTACAGGTGCCCACCACTACACCCGGCTATTTTTTTGTTGTAGTTTGGCCGGGGCCGGGTTTGAACCTGCCACCCTCAGTATATGGGGCCGGCGCTCTACCCACTGAGCCACAGGCACTGCCCAGGACCTTGATTTCTAGAGGGTGACAGCTGTGACACTGAGTGTGGCCAGGATGGTTGGTTTGCATACTGTAAATATGGGAAGGGTTCTTAGGGAGGCAGGGCCAGGAAGACACCAGAAGGAGAGAAGGATGTGGGAGGTGGGGAGTAGATGTCAGCAAAGCTAGGAGGGAAGGGAAGATGGGAAGAAGTGGACCGCAATAGGTAGAATGACAGGAATAATGGCCCCCTTAAGGTGTCCATGTCCTAAACTCCAGAACCTGTGGACATCTTTGTCTTGTGGGAAAGGGGAATTAAGGTTGCTGATGGAACAATGGTTGTTAATCAGCTAACTGTAAAATAGATTATCCTGAATTATCAGGATAATCATCCCAGTGTAATAATAAGGGTCCTTGTAAGTAGAAGAGGGAGACAGAAAAGGAGAGTCAGAGAAAGATATGGTGCCAGAAGAAGAGCCAGAGAGATGCTGGGCTGCTGCATTTGAAGGAGTAGGAGAGAGCCACAAACTAAGGGATTTGTGCAGCCCCTGGAAGCTGGAAAAGATAAGGACATGGTTTCTCCCCTAGAGCCTCCAGGAGGAACGCAGCCTGCTGACACCAGTGAGACCCATGTTGTACTTCTAACCTATAGAACTGTAAGATTAAATTAAGCTGTTTTAAGTCCCCAAGTTGTGATCATTCATTTCAGCAACAATAGAAAATGAACAGTGCTCGGCACCCATAAAACATTGGTTACAGTGCCAGCCACTGTACACTGAAGTTGGCGGGTTCGAAACTGGCCCAGGCCAGCTAACCAACAATGACAACTGCAACAAAAAAATAGCCGGGCACCCATAGTGAACAGCCTGTGGCTCAGTAGGGAAGGCACTGGCTCCATATACCAAGGGTGGTGGGTTCAAAACCAGCCCCAGCCAAACTGCAACAAAAAAGTAGCCGGGTGTTGTGGTAGGTGCCTGTAGTCCCAGCTGCTCAGGAGGCTGAGGCAAGAGAATCGCCTAAGCCCAAGGATTTGGAGGTTGCTGTGAGCTATGATGCCATAGCACTCTACCAAGGGTTAATAAGTGAGACTCTGTCTCAAAAAAAAAAAAAAATAGCCAGGCATTGTGGTGGGTGCCCGTAATCCCAGCTACTTGAGAGGCTGAGGCAAAAGAACTGCTTGAGCTCAAGAGTTTGAGGTTGCTGTGAGCTGGGATGCACTCTACCAAGGGTGATGTAGTGAAACTCTGTCTCAAACAAACAAACAAACAAAACAAAACAAAACAAAAAAAAAACCACACACTTGGTGTCTGTAGCTCAGCAGCTGGGGTGCCAGCCACATACACTGGAGCTGGCCGGTTCAAACCCAGCCCACGCCTACCAAACAACAACTAAAAAAAAAAAAAAAAAAAAAAAAAATGACCTGGCCATTTTTGGGGCAGGTGCCTATGGTTGCAGCTACTTGGGAGGTTGAGGCAAGAGAATCGCTTAAGCCCAAGAGTTTGAGGTTGCTATGAGCTGAGATGCCATAGCACTCTAGGATGCCTCACTATGAGGGTGACATAGTGAGACTCTGTCTCAAAAAAAAAAGAAAAAAAGAAAAAAAATAAAGAAAATGAATATAGGGAAGTTTCCAGTTTTAATCTTGAGTCTGACCACTCTCCCCTGCAGGAAGGATTCGTCAGATGGGTTCTGCTGGGACTAGGATGATGGCTTGGGGCAGGATTGAGGCCTTGACAGTTGAGGAAGTAGCGATGATGGCCCTTGGCCAGGTGGTTGTGTGGTCGTTGTGTGGTCGTCGTGTGGGTTTCTTGCCACCTGAGCTTTCCCAGGCACCCACCCACCCAGGCCAGCCTGTGCCCTTTACCAATGGCCTCTTGTCCCTGAACTCCCCAAATCCTTCTGAGGACCTACCAGGTGAGGTAGTCAGGGCCCAAGTCATTATCCCCATTCTAGAGATGGAAACTGACACTAAGGAACTGAAAGTGATTTGCTCAGCCTGGAAGGGGTAAGATACATGGGCTCTGGGCCTTCCTCCTCATAATTGTCATCCCTGCTCATCTCTCCCCTCAACAACCCAAAACTCAGACAGGAGGGACAGTTCAGTGCCCTGAGCATTGGCCCCGGAGGCTTTGACCAGGTCTTGAGCTGGTTCTGCCAGGCTGACTTGTCACATGCAAGTCCTTATGGCACAGTCAAAGGACTTTCCATTTCTGAGCCTTCTTGCCTATAAAATGGGACAGTAACATTAGGTAATGTGAGGTCCAAGCAAGATAAGGGACTTGCATGTGTTTTATCAAGGGGAACACTGTGCCCCTGGGGTGGTATAATTTCATGCCAACTTTGTAACAGGTGCTTTGGTATATAGTGGACTGGCCTTGCTGCCCATCTGTAAAGACCCCAACGATGAAGCCACCTGAGCTGAAATAAGGATTGAGGCTGAGGCAAAGCTTCCACCCTGGTCCATCTGTTGGGGGGGTGTCTTTCACTGGGAGTGGGAAGCAGGGAAGGGTCAGGCATGCCTTTCCTGATAAAACAGGAAGTTACAAGGATGGAAGATAGACAAAGGCGCTCACTCAAGGCCATACACAGCTAGGAAACAACTCCAGAGCTTTTTTTTTTTTTTTTTAGACAGTTTCACTTTGTCACCCTTGATAGAGTGCTATGGCATCATAGCTCACAGAAACCTCAAACTCTTGGGCTCAAGTGATTCTCTTGCCTCAGCCTCCCAAGTAGCTGAGACTACGGGCACCCGCCACAATGCCTGGCTATTTTTAGAGACGAGGTCTTGCTCTGGCTCAGGCTGGTCTCCAACCTGTGAGCTCAGGCAATCCACCCGCCTCAGCCTCCCAAGTGCTGAGATTACAGGCATGAGCCACCATGCCTATCAACCCCAGAGCTCTTTGAAGAGGTTCTGGGGTGGGTAGGGGATTGGGAGTACCTTGAAGGAGAGGCAGAGAGCAGCAGAGGCACTCTTGCCTCTCTTAAGCCTTGGCCAAGCCCCTGTTCTCTTTCAGCCTGGCTGCCAGGCTGTCTCCAAGCCTGGACTGGAACTGTCATCCAGCCCTGGGGACTCCTTGAAGCCCTGGATGTGACGAGGTTCTGCCCAGTACTGGCTCCCTTGCTGCTTAGTCCATTCCAGGTGTCACCTGGAATTTGGAACCCCAACTATGTTCATGTCTCAGGAGTGACCTGGGCTCTTCGCTTTGCAACCACTCAGGAGGGATGCTTCCTTTTCCCCATTCACAGATGTGGTTGTCACTTGGCTGGGGCCCATGGAATCTCTGGGGAGATTCTGCTGAATGGACAGGATCCTTGTGCACACACCCAGCATCACTGTGGGAGCCCTGCCATTAATAAGTATTTATAAAACAGAATTTCATTTACTAAAACTGGCTTTTTTTGTACAACTTCTTGGCTGTGTGTATGGGCCCAAGTCTATGGGGGAGTAAGGCTGGGATAGCCAGGGTGCAGAGAACAGGGTGGTCTATATTCCTGACCCAAGAGACACACAGGCCAAGTCCCCTTTCTTCTCCAGCTTGGATCCCATGCCCAGGGTCTAACATCTCAGTCAGGGCCTGTTTCTGGTGGAAAGGCTTCTGGACACCCTGGTCGCTGAGGGGCAGGAGCTAGAGGATATTTGGGAGAGCTGAACGATGGTGTCCAGCTTCCTGCCACTTGGTCTGGAACCTCTTCCTGGCCCTGAAATGGGCCCAGTATGTCCCCCGCGCCCAACTGCTCAGCTGCCTGCCCCCACTGTGATCACCTCAGACTCAGCCCTTCCTTCCCTTCCCAGCCTCTTCTTCCTGGAAATGGCCTTCGTCAGCGGCCACTATCCCCCAAAGACCCTGGAGGATGGAGTTAGAAGTGTCCTCCCCCAGGGTCAGCAGGGAAGGTCCCTCCCACCCCCTTTAAGACTGAAGCCATATCTCCATGGCCCCGCCACCTGGGACCTGGGATCTGGGGAGTCACAGGAAAGGGTGGTGATCCTCTTAGAGGATGTCTGAGACAGCACTAAGAAGAGATGAGGGTCTCTGGAGGTGCCCCAGCTCCCCCTCTGTGCCACAGGGCAGTAGATAGCTGGAAAGGAGCTCCATCCACCCGGCAAGCCTCCTACATCCCAGACTGAGCTCAGCCTGCAGGCCCTGTGCATGGCCTCAGCCCACCCCAGACCTGGGTTGCACTTTTCCTTGATTGTTTTTTGCTTCCTTCCTCCCTTGGACTCCAGCCCCCTCCAGCCCTGACCTCCTTACTTTCCGCCTGCCTTCCGGGAACACTGACCCATCAGAGGCTGGGATTGGAGCTGAGAGGTCATCCTCGGAGTTACCTCCGGCTCTGCCTTGGACCCTCCTTGGGAGTTGGGTGGCGGGGCCTTGCTGAGGGGACTTTCCTTTGGGTCTGGATTTTGGTCTCAGGCTCAGGGCCATGGGGGTTTCCAGAGTGGTAAAAGCCCTGTCCTAGCAGGGACCAGCCCAGGCACTTCCTCTCAGAGAGGCCTTTGGGAGTGTCCCAGTGGCTGTCATCTGACCTAGGACTTAAATTGTGGAGTCAGCAGAGGTCATCTTCAACACTTCCCACACCTTCAAGGCACCTTGTCATTACTTATTCTGAAATCCTGCATTTGCACCTACCCTGGCCTAGGGCTGTGCTGCACCAGAGAAGACACAGGGTGCTGAGGCTGGGAGCAGCCCTCAGGGAACAGATAACCTGGTTGAAACAAACAACCAATTTCAACCTCTCTCTATCCTAGGCTGGTATGGCTGGGGCTCAGCCAGTGACAGGGAATTGAAGAACCAAAGAGGACAGTCATAAGAGGGATTTGTTCTGCTAAAGGTGGGAAGGCAGGTGCGAGAGTCAGAAAGGCTTCAAGGAGGAGGAGTACGCGAGCAGGGTATTAAAGGATAAGTAGGAGTTTGCCTGGCAGAGAAAAGAGCAGGCTTTCTAGGTGAAGCAGTCAGAGGCCTGGGAAAGGCCAAGGCCAGGAGCATTGCAAGTGACTGCAGGGTATGATCAAGAGACAGGAGATACTCAGGAGACCGTGGTACATGACAGGGAGACCATCCAAGAGGGTAGTGGACAAGCTCTGCTTTCCCTGCCCAGCATCCATCCCCCTTCTTGTTCTGGTGACTGCCTTTCAATTTTCCAGTCTCCAGTGTAACTGACTCCAACCCCAAGCTTTAAAAGTGGGTTTGGGAACTAGATGAGGTGGCTCACACCTGTACTCCCAGAGACTCTGAAGCAGAGGCAGAAGGATCACTTGAGCCCAGGAGTTTGAGGCTGCAGTGAGCTTTGGTTGTACGACTGCACTTCAGCTTAGACAATGGAGTGAGACCCTATCTCTAAAAGAAAAATAAAATTGTCCAGGACTCGCAGGTCATGCCTGCCATCCTAGTTCTATGGGAGGCCAAGGCAGGAGGATCACTGAGCTTATAGCCTGAGCAACAGCAAGACCTTGTCTCTACTAAAAGTAAAAAAAAAAATTAGCTAGGCATTGTGTTGCACACCTGTGGTCCCAGCTACTTGGGAGGCTGAAGCAGGAGGATTGCTTGAGTTTGGGAGTTTGAGGTTGCAATGAGCTGTAATACCACAGGGACCACAGAGCAGGACTCTGTCTCAAAAAAATACAAAGTGGGTTTGAGTCCTGTGCCAACCAATCTCAGCCAGAGGAATGATTCCAAGGATGGACATATGACACCCATGAGCACCAATCAGAGTACTTGCTGGGACTGTTAGGGTTACAAATGCCATGATACCAGCCCAGGTTGCTGGTGGCCAGTTCTACAAGCCTCAGAATCTGCCTGAGAATAAAACCAGGATAGAGAAAAACAGAACCAAGAGAATGATTTCAATGACATTGCTTGTGCTCCTGGATCCAGCCATACCTGAAGCAGTCCTCATTATATGAGCCAATAAATTCCAGTTTTCGCCTAAGCCATTTGGGGTTGGGTTTTTGTCACTTGCTACTGAGAATTAAGGGACTATTAGAGAATAATTAAAGGAAGACAATAGCTCATGACAGTTGCTGACTACAGTGGGAAGGCTATCAAGATCTATGTGTAGGGGTACAACATGCTTGACATGGCTTTTTTTTATTTTCATTTAAATTGCATTCTCATGAGGTAATGCTTTCAGATAGCTCAAAATTCAGAATTTGTAAGAGGCAAAACATCTCCTTCTTACCCTGTTCTCCAGGCACTCTGTTCTCCTCCTATAGATAAATGGTGTTATCAGTTTCTTGTAAATACTTCTAGAGATACTCTTTGCGTGTACAAGCAAAGCCCTTACTGCAGGCCCTGGTGGGACCCAGGGGAGGTCAGGCTCCTACTGTGAGGACATTGCCGGGGGTACGGTGGGGGGGACTCTGCAGGGGCACAGGAAGGCACCTTGCATTGAGCCTCTGCTATTCAGGCTGGTCAGTACCTTTCTTTTTTCAGTTAGCATTATGTATTATACTCAGTACACAGAGTCTGTCCTCATTTTTCCATATTTATAGCTGCCTGGTGTTGCAGTGTAGAGCATGCCATGATTTGCAAGAAGCCCATCTTTGCTGCTGGACCATTTAGATGGTTCCTAACCCCTTCCCATGACAAGCAGTGCCACAGTGAGTCATCTGTACAAATGCCCTTTCACGCATGTGTGAGTGCAGCTGTGGAATAATTCCTACAAGGGACTTAGGGGCAGATGGTGTGTGCAGCAGTCATCTTGTCAGCTTGTCCTTCTCAGAGAGTGTGTCAGGGTCCAGGCTCCAACACAGATGACAGCATCACCCACACCTGGTTCTCCACCTAGTTGATTTTTGTCAATCTGAATTTTTGTCAAACTAAACAGGACGAAAATTTTGTCAATCTGATTTTTGTCAAACTAAACAGGACGAAAGAATCTTCATGTAGATTTATTTATTTATTCATTTATTTATTTATTTATTCATTTATTTATTTATTTATTTATTTATGAGACAGAGTCTCACTTTGTCTCCCTGGGTAGAGTGCCCTGCATCATAGGTCACAGCAACCTCAAACTCTTGGGCTCAGTTGATCCTCTTGCCTCAGCCTCTCACATAGCTGGGACTATAGGCACCTGCCAGAATGCCCGCTTATTTTTAGAGAAGGAGTCTTGTTCTTACTCATGCTGGTCTTGAACTCTAGGCAATCTACCCACTCAGCCTCCCAGAGTGCTAGGATTATAGGTGTGAGCCACTGTACCTGGCTTAGTTTTCTATTTTTAGTAGAGATGGGGTCTTGTTCTTACTCAGGCTCAACTCCTGAGCTCAAGCAATCCATCTGCCTTGGCCTCCCAGAGTCCTAGGATTATAGGCATGAGCCACTGTGCCCAGCCCCTTTATGTAGTTTTTGTGTTTCTCTTATGATAAGAGAGGCAGGGCAGGGCCTGTGGCTCAGTGAGTAGGGCTATGGCCCCATATACTGAGGGTGGTGGGTTTGAACCTGGCCCCGGCCAAACTGCAAAAAAATAGCAGGGCATTGTGGCGGGTGCCTGTAGTCCCAGCTACTCGAGAGGCTGAGGCAAGAGAATCGCCTAAGCCCAGAAGTGGAGATTGCTGTGAACTGTGACGCCACAGCACCCTACAGAGGGTGAAAAAGTGAGACACTGTCTCTTAAAAAAAAAGTGAAAGAGAGAGAGAGAGAGGCTGAAGCTTAGGATGCATGCATATTTCTTTTTGGTGAATCAACTATAGAATTGGGCTTAGGAAGGTGGTGCTGGCAGCTTTGGAGAGGGGACGTGGAGAGAGGCCAAATTGGAGGCTGGGCCCACTTCTGGGGTGCAGGAGGGAGACAGAATGTGGCCCTGAGGAATGCTGTGAGAGCCAGAGATGAAGATGATGGGGTTGAAAGAACGAGATTTGAAAGCCAGGCCTCTCATCCTACCAATCTGGGAGACTGAGGTGGGAGGATTACTTGAGGTCAGGAGTTGGAGACCAGCCTGAGCAAGATCGAGGCTCTGTCTCTACTAAAAATAGAAAAAACTAGCTAGGCTGGTGGTAAATGTCTGTAGTCCCAGCTGCTTGGGAGGCTGAGGCAAAAGGATCACTTGAGCCCAGGAGTTTGAGGCTTCTGTGAGCTATGACACACGGCACTCTAGCCTGGGGCAACAGAGTGAGACTCTGACTCAAAAAAAAAGGAAGATTGAGATTTGGTGATGGACCAGCCACACTGGGGCTATGGAGGAGAAGGAGAAGTCAGGCCCAGTCCAGGCTGAGGACTTGGGTAATGGAGTGGGGGTGTGATGGGACACCAAGGATTTTGAAGACCAAAATGTACCACCTGTTCAATCTCCACCTTACACAGTGATACGTGAAAGCACCAATCTGATTGCCACATGCCCTGCTTCTGTGCTTCGGTAGCTACAAGCCCTCAAACCGAGCCCTGCTGACTTCTCCAGCCTCCGGCAAAGCCTCCACTCCTGTAGCCTGTAGCCCTTAGCAGTGCCCAGCCTGCGTGGGCAGGTGTCTGAGCATGCTCTGCCCTGGGCCCCAGGCATTCACTCCTTCATCTTGCCCAGCTGCCCCTGGGTATCCTGTAGCTCCTGGCTGTAGTGTCTCCCCTCAGGGAAGCCTTCTGGACCCCTAGTTGATGTCAGGTCCCCTTTTGACACCCTGAAAAGCTCTGGACCACTGTCCTCTCTGTGCTGGTATCATGTGCTTCATATCCATCCCTCCTGGACTATGGTAACTACTGTTTCCCACAGTGGGTACCCTGTGGTAGGTACCTGGGGAACACGGATGAGTGAATGAGTGAATAGTAGGAGGCTGGGGAATGGCAAGAAGGGAGCAAATAGAAGAGAAGGGTTTAGAAAATGAAAGCCAGGAGTTGGTAACCTCTCTGTGCAGTGCACATGACAGCCCTGGGCGCCCCTCTGCCCCAGCCTGCTTTGGTTTCTCCACAGCATTTGCTTCCATCTGACGCTCTGCTCGGTGGTGTCCAGGGTTTGCAGGTTTCTTTTCAGGAGGGGCTGCTCCGTGTGGGAGCAGGGATCTGGCCATCTTGCCTCCAGCTGCAGAGAAGGGATCTTCTCCCTGAGCCGCCTGCAGCCATGTGCTGAGAACATGCTGCGCGGGCTTCTCTCCACCTGCCTGCTCTGGGAGGCAGGTGCTGCTTGTGGGCGTATGTGCTCAGACTCTAGGGACTGGAGAGACCACATGGACATGACTGTCCCTGCCCTCTGGGAAACTATCTCATAGAGAGGTGGGCAGTGCAAGCTCTGAAGGGTGTGGAGCTCATAGGCTCAGTGACAGGAAAGTGGTGCGTGCACATATGTAAATATGGATAAATGTATCCCCCACTCTCCATCTTTTTTTGTTTTTGTTACCCTTTAGGATATGGGAAAAATCAAGTAAAGTAATCCATGCACTTGGTAAGAGACTCCAGAAGGATATGAGGGTGGACAGGACAAATCGTCCTCTAAGCCCTCCTGATCCTGACCCAGACCTTTGACACCCACCCCCAGAGGCAATCAGTGTTACCAGAAATATTCTAAGGGACAGACAATATGAAGGGACCTCAAGTCTTCTAGGGGAAAAGTGGATCTTCAAGAAGCAACTTCCTTCTGGGGATCAAGAATGACCATGCCAGCTCGGCGCCCGGAGCTCAGTGAGTAGGGCACCAGCCAAATACACCGAAGGTGGTGGGTTCGAGCCTGGCCCACGCCTGCTAAACAACAATGACAACTGCAACCAAAAAATAGCCAAGTGTTGTGGCGGGTACCTGTAGTCCCAGCTGCTTGGGAGGGTAAGGCAAGAGAATTACTTAAGCCCAAGAGTTTGAGGTTGCTGTGAGCTGGCACACTACAGCACACTACCGAGGGCGACATAGTAACACTCTGTCTCAAAAAAAAAAAAAAAAAAAAAAAAATAGAATGACCATGCCATCTCTCCCGATGCCCCTGTGAAATGTCACTCTTGGGAGCTGGGCAGTGGGAGGGCAGGGGTTCCAGCCTGCCTGACTGAGCCTCCTTCCACCCTCCCAGTGAGCTCAGAGGCAGGGGCTGTCCCTGCTCAGAGTGAAAGTCACTTCCTCTGGGGTAGCCAGAGAGTGGGAGGGGTGTGTGTGCCCCTCCCTAGTTGGCTTCTCTCCTTTCCCAGTCTTCTGGGGGGTGGGGCCTGCTGACTCAGCCCCGGAGGTCCCAGTTTTCTTCCTCTGTTTTCAGAGACAGAGTTTCACTGTGTTCCCCAGCCTGGAGTGCTGTGGTGCCATCATAGCTCAAAGCAACATGCAACTCCTGGGCTTAAGCAATCCTCCTGCCTCAACTTCCTGAGTTTCTGGGACTGTGGGCCCCTGCCACCTCGCCTGGCCCCTCTGTCTCAACATGAAATGCTTCAGACCTTGGGATGATCTGGGGGGTGATGGGAGAGGCCAAAGAAGACAAGGCTCAGCTGGGCCCTGCCGGCCACTGGGCAGGCAGCTGAGCTCTCATGGAGCAGTGTGCATCACCAGGGTCAGTGAGGTCACAGGGCAGCAGCTGTTCCTGAGACCTCCCAGAGACCCTTTGACACAGGCAGCAGAAACCCTCAGCTGTCAGGCAGGCCCTGGGCAGGGAGGAGCGAGGAGCTTGAGAAGGAGGGTGAGTCTGGGTGAGGGAATTTAGAACTGGCCATGGGCTTTGTTGGGTGAAGGATTGCCCAGCCCCAAGACCCCTGGCATTTCCAGGGCAGACCCAGAGGGAGTAGTGATAGGGACAAAAAACCCAGGTTGACTGAGGGTGGGGTAACAGAGAGACCCAAATGCCTAATGAAGGAGACTGAGTCCCACCTCGGACGGCTAGGGTTGTCCTCTGGCCGCTCCAGCCAGAGACCCCAGCATCTCCCTGCTGCCACCCCTTTCCTCCCCCTCCCTTGAAGCCAGTCCTACCCTTTGACCTATTGATTACTGACCCTCTTTTTTGTTTGTTTTTTTGAGACAGAGTCTCACTATGTTGCCCTTGGGAGAGTGCCATGGTGTCACAGCTCACAGCAACCTCAAACTCTTGGGCTTAAGTGATTCTCTTGCCTCAGCCTCCCAAGTAGCTGGGACTACAGGTGCCTGCCACAACGCCTGGCTATTTTTAGAGGCAGAGTCTCACTCTTGCTCAGGCTCGTCTCCAACCTGTGAGTTCAGGCAATCAACCTCCCTCAGCCTCCCAGAGTGCTAGGATTACAGGTGTGAGCCACGACGCTTGGCCCATATTATTTATTTATTTATTTTTGAGATAGAGTTTCACTTTTTCACCCTGGGTAGAGTACCGTGGTGTCATAGCTCACAGCAACCTCTAACTCCTGGTTGAAAGTGATTTACTTGCCTTAGCCTCATTAGTAGCTGGGACTGCAGGCAGCCGCCACAACACCTGGCTATTTTTTTTTTTTGAGATGGGGTCTCACTCTTGCTCAGGCTGATCTTGAATTCCTGAGCTCAGCCAATCTACCTGCCTCTGCCTTCCAGAGTGCTAGGCTTACAGGCATGAGCCACTACACCTGGCTCCCCAAATGGAAGTTTTCTTCTTTTTTTTTTTGGGTCTCACTATGTCACCCTTGGTAGAGTACCGTAGTGTTACAGCTCACAGCAACCTCCACCTCTTGGGCTTAAGCGATTCTCTTGCCTCAGCCTCCCAAGTAGCTGGGACTACAGGCGCCTGCCACAGCGCCTGGCTATTTTTTGGTTGTAGTTGTCATTGTTTGGCAGGCCCCAGCTGGATTCAAACCCACCAGCTCCAGTGTGTGTGGCTGGTGCCCTAGCCACTGAGCTTCCTCTTTTTTTTGAGACAGGGTCTTGTTCTGTTGCCCAGGCTAGAGTGCAGTGGTGCCATCATTTATCTCACTGCAACCTCAAACTCCTGGGCTCAAGTGGTACTCTGTCTCAGCCTCTCAAAGTGCTGGGATTATAAGCTTGAGCCATTATACCCAGCCCTCACTAACCACTTTCTAAATATTAGAAAAACCCTGTCCCTCCAGGCAGTCCAGGCCTTCCTTGCAGTTAGAGAGCTCAAAGCCTGGAGGCAGAGGGGTGTGTGTATGTGTTAGCAGGATGGCTCTCAGGTGGCTTGGCCCAGAGGCCCGGGTCAGGGGAACGGAAACGTGTACTAGACAGGCAGTGAGAAAACAGTCAAAATGGCTACTCCCAGCACTGGAGGAAGTGGCAGGGCTGGGCTGAGCGACCCTGGGTCAAGGGAAAGGAAACACCAGGTCCAGGGTGGGTGCAGAAGGCAAGGCTGGGTAGAGGGGTCCCGCCCCAGTCCTCCCACCTCTGGATGCCCCTCATGGCCCTAGGCCCCCAGCTTTCTTTTTGGCGTCCACTTGGGTTCCCATGCACAGGAGCTATGAGGGGCTTTTGTTCCACTTGGCAGCTCTTCCTGAACCTTGCAGACCAGAAGACTCAAATCCTAAAGGGCAGCCATGCCAGGGGTTAAGGGAGGGCAGCGCAAAGTTGAGGAAGAGGTGCTGCCCTGCGAGGACAGAGGCTCGGGCAACACTGAGCATCAGTGATGGTAGGTAGACCTGGGCAGGAGCTTGGGACTTTACTTTTGGACTCATGTCTCAAGGGCGGGGTCATGATGAAGGCAGGAGGAGGCAGAGGTCCGGCCTACTCAGCACCCTCCCCCACCAACACCTCCCTTCCACAGCTTCTTTCAAAGACTGTGTGTCCCAAAGCTGGTGGGAGCAAGAGTTCTTGGGATGATGGGCAGCGCCTGTGGCTCAAAGGGGTAGGGCGCCGGCCCCATATGCCCGAGGTGGCGGGTTCAAACCCAGCCCTGGCCAAAAACTGCAAAATAAATAAATAAATAAATAATAATTAAAAAAAAAAAAAAAAAAAAAAGAGTTCTTGGGATGACAGACGTTCAGGAAACTAGTGACACATCTGAAGCAGGACCTAGGGACTTTGGCACTGATTTCCTGACAAGGGCAAAAAGGAACATCTGGTAGCAGAAAGGCAAAGGTATGCCTGCCCCAGACCTGTCTGCTCTCTGGGGGTTTGCATCCTGCTTTCTTTTTGTTTGAATCTTAAATGCCTGATGGCCCTCCGGATCATTTCCAACAATTACATGACTCGTATCCAGGCAACCAGGCTCCTTCCCATTCATGCCGAGGGACAGGGAGATCCATCTAGCCTGCTTTCTTTCCACTGCCTTCTGGCACCTGCCCTGTACACATTTTCTGCTGAGCCAATCCCCACATACACCATCTGGGCCTCTGGATCTTCCTGACAAGGAGGGGAAGGGGTTCCGTACCTTGCGGTAGGGCAAGAACCTTACCATTCCCCACAAGGCTTCTTCAAAAGCCACATGACACTAATCGCCATGTATGGTCCCTGAAGAACCACATGCCCGGCTTGCAAGATAAGGGTTGCAGGCTCCGTGTTAGGAGCCCTTATTTATCGTGGAGGGAGGCCTGCTGCCTAATCTTCCCGGGGAGGGGCTTTTCAAGGCTGGGGGGGTGGCTTTCTAGCTGATACTTGTCTTGGTAGAAACACAAATGATATTCTTGAGCTGGGTATCAGGTTGCAATAGGTTGTAGGAGGGGCCTGGCTCCAAAAATGCCACATCTGGAGGCTGGCAAGTCACATTGCCCCCATGGGACTTGGCTGGATGCTTCACATGGGGGAGGAGCTGGGGAGGAGGGAAAATCTATTCCCTAAGTCAGGGCTTGTCTCTAATTCTTTTTTTTTTTTTTTTTACCTTCTAAAAGTCTCATTTTATTTTTTTTTTAATTATCAAATCATAGCTTTGTACATTAATGCGATCATGGGGCACCATACACTGGTTTTATAGACCATTTCATACATTTTCATCACACTGTAGCATTAACATAGCCTTCCTGGCATTTTCTTATTATTGTTGTTAGAGGAGGCGCCTACGAAACTACTGAAATGAAACAGCAGCAGCTGTTTGGAGTCATCTCACCAGTCTTGGTCAGAGCAGGAGTCTGATTCCATTTTACCCAGAGAGGCGGTGGGGCGGCAAAGATTGTGCTGTTAGGTTACCTATTTATCTATGAGTCAGGGCACAGCAGCTCACTGCTCTCTCACACACTGCCCCTGCCCTAATGGCTGGGGTTTTCCAGACTTGACTCTGGCATGTGAGGCAGCCAACCACCAGCTTAGGGCAGAAACCCATCCACATATGGCCAGCCAACAACCTTTCCCCAGATACTGGGATGCACTTGCTTGAGGATACATTGGGAACCCTGGATGGCCTGGCCTTATCCAAGTGTTCTGGGCTCTAGGCAAGCCCCAGCTCTCCAGCCCTGGAATAGCTCAGTGAGGCTGCCCCTTCCAGATGGGAAGGTCAGCCTGGGACCACAGCACACATGAGAGGCTGGGTGTGGAGGGCCAGGCACACAGCCAGCTGCTCACACTGCAGCCAGCTCCAGGGTTGAGCCAGTGCACATCCACCCAGAGAGGCTGTAAGAGCCTTGGGAAGATGAGGAAGGATGAGGGGTGGGGCTGGGAGAGGTCTGAGGGGCTGGACAGAAACCCAGTGTGACCAACACTTTGCCTTCTCTGGACAAAGGGCAAGTAGGAAAAAACAAAGTGGAAGTGGAAGAAAGATTAGGCTCAAGTTACACTCTGAATTTATTTTTATTTCTACAAAAGTTGTTTCTGGGTTTGATTCATGTAGAAAATCACAAAGCCTCTTGTCTTTTCTGAATATGCAGTATCCACAGCCGACTCACTTCCAGACACCACGTATGCTTTCAAAGCAAAAGCTTCCTTCCAGAAGCTCAACTCACAGGCTCCACCACACACATCTTCACTGTGAAGCCATCCCCACAGCCTCCTCACCAGCTGGCTCTTTCTCTACCACCTAACAGTTTGATCTTATCAGAGGGCTCTCTCTTTGCTCTCAGCTGCCTGCCTACTGGGGGATGGCAGAAGACAGAAGCCTCAGATCCTGACCACCTGGGCGGCAACACACGGACTGCGCCTCCCTGTGCTGTCCACGGTCGGGCTCCTGAGGTAGAGTCGGCCGAAGGTGCCACCCACCTGCCCTTTCGTGAGGCGCCCAGGATTCACACAGACACAGCCAAGGATGTCCTGGGGAAGGAAGGAGAGGACAGTGGGCTTGGAGAAGCCCTAAACTAACCGCAGAAAAAGAAAGAATCATTGGATGGTTGGACCCTGAAGAGTTTTATAAACACAGTCAACCAAATATGTTTTCAGTCAAATATGTTAACTTACTAATGGAAAACTTTGGATTCCTGTTGAGTCTCTCAAATAGAATAAAGAATGAGGTGACTTGGTAGAATGACAATCAGTTCCCAAACTTGGGAGACAAACCTGATCTAGCTTTGCCCACATGAAAAAAATCCTGTAACTTTTGTGGTTGAATAGGCTCTGGTTTGGCAAGAGGGGACTAGTCAGGGTGGATTCCCTGTGAGGGGCCCAATTCCAAGGTGGCCAGGGCAAAGATCAGAATTACCTAAGAGCGACTTTGAGGTACTCTCAGTTGAGTCCACTTGGAGGTCATGTCAGACTGGGGGGAGGGAGCAGGCAAGTGTGACTTTGAGGTACTCTCAGTTGAGCCCACTTGGAGGTCATGTCAGATTGGGGGGAGAGAGCAGGCAAGTGCGTTATGTGAAATGTTTCCCCAGTTGCTCTGGCATGGCCCTGGTGAGAAGAGAACCATCATTTCTGGCCTCCTTATTCACCACCTGTGTTCTCAGTCTCTGGGGGAAGGAGAAAGGAGCAGGGGAATACTATCTATTCAAGCATTTTTTTCCTTTTTTTCTGAGTTAGAATGTCACTGTTGACCCAGGCTAGAGTGCCATGCTATAATACCTCACAGCAACCTCTAACTCCTGGGCTCAAATAATCCTCTTATCTCAGCCTCCTGAGTAGCTGAGACTATAGGCATGCACTAGCATGCCAGCCTAATTTTTCTTTTAGACAGAGTTTTACTTTGTCAACCTCAGTGGAATGCTATGGCATCATAGCTCACAGCAATCTCAAATTCTTGGGCTCAAGTGATCCTCTTGCCTCAGCCTCCCAAGGAGCTAGGACTACAGGTGCCCCCCATAACACTCGGCTATTTTTTAGAGATGGGTCTCGCTTTGCTCAGGCTAGTCTCAAACTAACTCCTGAGCTCAGGCAATCTACCTACCTGGGCCTCCCAGAATGCTAGGATTGTAGGCGTGAGCCACCATGCCCGGCCTAATTTCTCTTCTTCTTCTTCTTTTTTTTTTTTTTGAGACAAAGTCTCAAGCTGTTACCTTGGGTAGAGTGCAGTGGTGTTACAGCTCACAGTAACCTCAAACTCTTGTGCTTAAGTGATTTTCTTGCCTCCCCAGTATCTGGGACTATGGGTGCCCGCCACAATGCCCAGCTTTTTTGTTGTTGTTGCAGTTGTCATTTCTGTTTTAGCTGGCCTGAAGCTGGTTTGAACCTGCGCCTCAGTGTATGTGGCCAGTGCCCTACCTACTGAGCTATGGACACCTCCTCCATTGGCCTAATTTTTCTATTTTTTTTTTTTTTAAAGTTGAGATGGGGTCTTACTCTTGCTTAGGCTGGTCTCAAACTGCTGAACTAAAGTGATCCACCTGCCTTGGCCTCCCAGAGTACTAGGATTACACGTGTGGCCGTGCCTGGCCCTCTACTCAAGCATTTTACCAAAAGATTTATGTTCTGGTCCCATGACCTCCCCCAAAGAAATGAGGCCTCAGTGCTGGGTCACAGAGGCCACTATCTCCATCAGTAGGCCCATGAAGGGAGAGTGCTGAGAGGTCTAGAAGGGAAAATCAAAGACCAATTTTGGTGTTTCTGGAAAAAAAGCAGAGTTCAAACCTACCTTCACAAAGTACTTCAGCTCTGATGGGATTATGAAGACATCTGGGGTGATAGGCAGCTGTGCATAGACATAGAAATTCTCATAGTCAATGGCCATGTCTTCCTGAGGTGGGTAGAGTGGGTAGTAGCTACAGAGATGAAGAAAGACAGTCAGCCCCCCCTGATTCTGGGTCCCCCTTCCCAGGCTGAGCCTTTCTATGTACTGGCTTCCATGCTGCTTGCATTCACAGACTGACTTTTTCTGTGCTTGAGGGGACAGAATGTAGGCTTGTCGTCACAGGGTGAAGTTTCCTGGTAGTGGGCTGTTGAAAGCTCTCATGTCAAGTCTGTCAAAGTACTCTCCTCCTGGTCAGCTGATTCCAGTATGCATGCTCACCTCCTCTGGGTCAGGATGTGCTTGAGTATTCGGCTGAATCTGTCTGAAGTTCCAGAAGAACTGGGGAAGGAAAGAAAGTAAGAAGTGGAACAAAAATCTTGTTTCACAGCCCCTGGTTATCTTCAGGGAGGACCTGAATTTAGTAAACTGGAGAGAAGGCCAGGCCTGGTGGCTCACGCCTATAATCCTAGCACTGTGGGAAGCTGAGGTGGGTGGAATGCCTTCAGCTCAGGAGTTCAAGACCAGCCTGAGCCAGAGCAAGACCTTGTCTTTAGAAAAAAAAAAAAAAAAAAAAGCCAAGCGTAGTGGTGGGTGCCTGTAGTCCCAGCTACTTGGGAGGCTGAGGCAAGAGAACTGCTTAAGCCCAAGGTTGCTGTGAGTGTGACGCCATGGCACTCTACCGAGGGCGCCAAAGTAAGACTCTGTATCTAAAAAAAAATTAGAGAGAAGCTAAGAGCTAAGACCAAGGCACAGTAACAAGATACCTCTGGGGAAGTTTAAAGACCCACCCACAAGTAGCCCAGACTGTTCCATATGAGAAGGGAGGCAGGCCATTGGGTTGAGAAGGGAAATGCAAGAATCCCTTATAATCAAGATCAAGGAAAGCCTTCAGCCAGCTCCATATTATGCAAGAGCACGTAAGATTTGCACCACAAGGCGAGCATGTAACTGGGCTGACCCTAGACCTCAAAGCTCAGCCAAAGAGCACACACCCACCTCACTTAACAGATGCTTTGCTTCACGTACTCCTTGGCGAGGAGGATGGAAGAACTGCTGAACCTAACACTTGACAGATTTGGCAGCATCTGATTCTCTTTAGAGCTATACACAATTTTGGTAACAAAAAAACTCCTTCAGAGTAAATTCACAGTTCACTTACACTTTTTTTTTTTTTTTGAGACAGAGTCTCATTTGGTCACCTTTGGTAGAGTGCTGTGGTGTCACAGCTCACATCAACTTCAAACTTTCGGGCTCAAGTGATCCTCTTGCCTCAGCCTCCCAAGTAGCTGGGACTATAGGCGCCTGTCACAATGCCCAGCTATGTTTATAGATGAGGTCTTGCTTTTGCTCAGGCTGGTTTCAAATTTGTGAGCTCAAGCAATTCACCCACCTTAGCCTCCCAGAGTGTTGGGATAACAAGCGTGAGCCACTGCACCCGGCCTCCACTTAAGACTTGTTCAGGTTAAAAATTTGAGAGGCAGGGCGGTGCCTGTGACTCAAAGGAATAGGGCGCTAGCCCCATATGCCAGAGGTGGTGAGTTCAAAAACAAAAACAAAAAAACAAACAAACAAAAAAAAACCCAAACAAATAAAAAAAAGAAAATTGAGAGGCGAAGGAAAGGGAGTTAAAGAAGAAAATGCAAATGAATTTCTATGCCTATAAATTAAGTGCAAAAATCCAGAACAGGGGTAGCGCCTGTGGCTCAAAGGAGTAGGGCGCTGGCCCCATATGCCAGAGGTGGCAGGTTCAAAACCCAGCCCTGGCCAAAAAAAAAAAAAAAAAATCCAGAACAGACATGGATTTTTCGGATCTTAGACACAATACATCAGACCACTCCCCTTGGGCAGAGGGAAACTCAAACAGCCAGAAGATCTAGCATAAGGTACTGCTCTCAAGACCTACCAGTCAGGACCCGTCATATGGCCCCTTGGTTTTCTTGGCCAAGGAAAGGACCAGAAAACCAGCTGTTTGCTTGTGCCCTGGAATATGCTTCTTACCTACTAATTTCCTCGGCCCCCATGTGGAAGAGTAGATCTGTGGATGTCAAGCCAAAGATGACTCCATTTATGGAGAGGGTGCAGGGCTCAGACACGAACTGTACTCGCTAAAATGAGGATGGGTTAAAGAAATGTTAGCACACCAAAGCCAAAAGCTTCTTTCTTATGAAAGTGGGGGGATCTGTAAGGGCTGGGGAGGGGATCAAACCAATGTATAGCAAAACACATTTGCCTGTTAAAAAACATTTAAGACTTAGGCCACATCCATGTCTAAAAATGTCTACCCACCCTCTACTTCAGGACTAGAGCTGGGTCATTGTGGCATGTTGGATTTTGGCTGCCTACTGGTCAAGGAGGGGGCTGGTACCTTTTTGTCCTCTCGAGACAGATCGGAGTAGCTGAAAGGCGGCTGTGGGTACACGGGCTCATGGTGCACATCTCTCAATGACGGGACAAAGACAAGGTGGGAGCCAGAGCTACTTTGTCAAAAAACAAAGAGGTGGGAGAAAGATGGGAGCAGTTGAGTTGGAACAGCTGGACAACAGACTGGATGTGTCAGAGCTGGATACATGGAAGAATCCCAGAACTAGACTCTGCTCTGAAGAGAGACATTGTTTCCCACAGGACACTGGGAGTGAAAGACAATTTGTTCTAATTCACAAGTACTGGTCTTGATAAATCTCCAATTGCCTAGAATACATTTCCTCATTGCTGTGTGTGGCATTCCACTGTGGAGAGCATGGGAATTATTGCTTGGTAGAAAAAGAAAGAACAAATGGAGATCTAGAAAAGTTAGAAAGACAAGGATTTCACCAAAAAATCATAGCCTCAGAGTCAAGAGTTGAAACCAAAGCTCTGACTCACTGCACCATCTGAATAAATGTGGGGTGTGGACATTACACAGTCTCTCCGACATATAACTTGGTAAAGTGCAAGCTGGGGATCTTTCCTACGGAGAAACCAAGCATGCTTATCAAACCTCAAGACTACCTTAGCGTGTGCATCACGATAAAGGTTTTGAGACAGACTGTGTTATGGTCCATTATTTCATTTCCAAGAAACACCGTCAACAGCATCCCTTCTGATTCACCATGTAAGTTTCAAGTTGCTTGGTTTATTGGTGTTGCCAAGAGGGCTTCATTTCTGTACACATGTATTTCACATTTATTGATTTTTCTGTATCTCAAAAGTTTCATAATGACCCATGTACTGAGAAGATCAAACTGAAACTTGACTAATCAAACACAGGACCATAATCACTGGACAACCACACGCAGACACTTCCAGATGGTTGGGAAAAACAGGAGTGGCTTCTCTGAGCTACTGCACCCCACCCCTCTCCTTTCAAACAGGGACGCCATGTGCTCAGTTTTTGCTTCCCAGCAGACTGTCTTGTGAAAATGAAAGAAATATTTAACAGCAACAGTAAAAGCAAAGATGACAGCAGATGTTTCTTTTGATGAAGACAGAAGGAGAATCTCTAAGGTTACAAGTAAATGAAGAAAAAAGTTATAACTCTAGGGGCCAACTGTTTATTTTCCCCAGTCACACAAGAGGAAAGGAAAAAAGTCCTGTTTCCTTGGTTCCCTTAGCTATTTTTGTCAGAGGGGACTATTATAAACCAAATAGGCATTAAGTATACTTACGGGGCATGTTTAAAACCTACCAACAGCTCTTACTTACAGCTCCTTTACTTGCTTATAATGTGTGGCCCTCTTGGGCACAGATACAGATACCTTCACATGTAAACAAAGGTGCTGATAACAACTGTCATCCTTATCACTTTTGTGTCCTGTCTGCTCAGAGTGGGAATTGAGACTTCTGCCAACAGAAGATCAGAATTTTGAGACCAAAGTACCTTGCATATTAGTTACAATTTCTTAGACCCGGAGAAGTTCAATATAATTATCTGAGCCCATGATTTGGGTGCTAGAGGCCAGTAAACAGTACAATCTGTACTCCAGATCCTGAGGACTCAAAGTTTGTGATGGACTCAAAGGACTGAGGTGAAACTGGCTACTGTCATGAGACAAAATTGCTGTTTCAGTGTAGGCTTTGGAAGAACAACAGTTAAGAAAGAAACAGCCCTGCTGCTCATGGTTATAAGCTGAAAATAGGGGGAGGGATCAGAAAAAATTCCAACTATGTTCAGCATTGCACAACTTCATACATCATGGTGGGAGGGTCCTCATAGCTGCTTCCTCAGACAGCAAGAGAACTCCGCGGGCTCTGCTTGGCTCCTGTGAGGGAGGGCGTGCCTCCTCACTGGTTCTAGATTTTACTGATAAATCAGCTTAATATCCTACATTTCTGACCTCTTAGGAATAGAAAGAAATTCTCTACCCAAGGACCATTTATATACTGTTACTAGGAAGGTGGGGCAGCTCTCCCTGCCCTATGGTGCACACTGGCTGCAGATGAAAGTGCCTGGTGGTGCTGGGCACTCGCCCCCATGGTAACAATGCCTAGTTTGTTCTTTGTTTCTGTCACTGCTGTCATACCACATGGGGTAAGGAACCAAAAACAGAACCCAACCTCAAATTAAAAGCACCCAGCCAGCACTGGAGCCCTATGGCACAGTCCCTGACTGTCCCCAAGGGCTGACAAAGGGGGACACAGCCCTACTCCTGTTTCTGGGTGATTATCTCAGAGGAGCTCTAAGCACTCTTCAGGTCTGATGAACTCTACCAGGGTCACAACAAATCGGGAAGAAGAAAGGCACTTGTGTCACCTTCATTTGAGGGAATGAGGGAGAAAGGGCCAGAACTAGCCATGGGCTGTCACCAGAACATTTCATATTCCTGACAGCAGGGTGAGGTGGGATGTTCTTCACCCCACTGCAATGCCTGCCCTACTGGCCCAAGCTGCCAGTACAAGAAGGTAGTTATTATCACAAATCAACTTTGCGATCAGTTCTCATGGCCAAAGGGCAGAAGATTAGACATCTTGTTTTAAAAACCACCTTTGTTACAGATTTGTTTTTAAAAGCTTTAGATCCAGGAACATTTGTTTTTTACAAACTCAGCTACAGGCAAGCAAAGCCTGCGAAAAGATCTATCAACTGCACCAATTTCAAACTCTGGCAGTGGAGGGACAGGAATTGAGGCGGTTGGCTTCCTGAATGACTTTCTACTTCCAGCTTTAGTTTCTTCCTGGAACAGTGACTTTCCTCTCAGATTAGAACTGCAAAGCTTTCATCACTGCTATGACCTTTCACAGCTCCTTCCGTTTGGTCTATGGCAGAGATTCAAGATCCTCACCCTCAGTGAGAGCTTCTACCACCGCTGGGGAAGTACTGACTCGGGAAGAACTTGGACTCACCAAAACAATCACTCACACAATGAGATGTTTGGGCCTCACAGGATTTTGTTGTGTAAGTCATCAGACACTTCTCAAAATCATCCTGGGAAGATTCCCATGGAATATTAGTTTATATAAAAGGGAATGAGAAAAGGAAGTAAATAAAGAAGGGAAAGAAAGAGCAAGGGAAAAGTGAGACTATGTAACCTTTTCCTTTCAAGTATGTTTATCTTTGTGTTTTACAGAGATGCCTCTTAACTCAGCCTCTGCACTTGAAGTTCAAAGGTTCTATCTGATCTCAGTAGTTCAAAAGGACGAAAAGGACAGGAACTATCATAACTTTAAATGGTTTAAGTTTCTTAATGAGAAGCTCTGGAAAAACCTAGGAAACTTAAGGTTCTGTCCAGCATTTTGAATTCTGACCTTCGTGTCCCTTCAATAATTGTTCGTAGACACTGCTTGAAAACATCTTCAAACGAACTTGTCAGTAGACAGTTCTGCAAGAAAGGAAAGGAAAACAGATTTAGAGGGTAGACATGTGGTGTTTATTCACTTCATCAACATGTTAGACTCCCCTTAGATGCCGGTGGGGCTAAGAGCCAAAGGAGAAGAACAATATAAAAGGGGTGGGCTGAATCTAGTAGCAGGCAGGAGAGGAGATGGGGAAGAATTAATCCTTTTGAATGTAATCTGAGAAAGACTAAAAGGAAGAGAGCTCTGAAATCTTTTCTGTGGAAGGTAAAATATCCTGAGACAAACGATAGGAGGCCTCTGTCCTGGGATGGACCACTTTTGTTTTATGCAAGGACAGCACGATGTTGGTTACCAGCGTAGGAGGGTGGCCAGGCAAGGTATTTTCAACAGTGCAGCCCCATGATGCCCAGACACCTCCATTCATACTGGTGCTCATGTGTCTTACTTAGTGTCAAGTCTCATAAACAAGGGAACATAAGGATGAATATATGTGTTTCTCTCTCCTGGTTTCCAGATAGCCTTATAAAGCCCCCAAATTCAAGATTTTTTTTTTTGAGACAGAGTCTCAATATGTTACCCTCAGAGTGTTAGGGCATCACAGCTCACAGCACCCTCAAACTCTTGGGCTTAAGCGATTCTCTGGCCTCAGCCTCCTAAGTAGTTGGGACTACAGGCACCTGCCACAACACCCAGCTATTTTTTTGTTACAGTTATCATTGTTACTTTAGCTGGCCCAGGACTGGTTAGGACCTGCCTGCCTTGATGCATGTGGCTGAAGCCCTACCCACTGAGCTATAGGCACTACCCAAAATTCAAGATCTTTATTGAAAATGCCCTGGTACAACATTTCTCTGATCAGCCACAGGGATTATTTAGGTTTGTTACAGATGTGGGACAAGCGCCAAAAGATGAAAATAAAAATAAGGTCTCAAATGAGTTGAGTACAAGCATGCAGCACCCTTCCACTCCAACCTGACTCACTTACCTCCACCTGTTCATGTTTAGCATCCAGGAAAGGACCAAACTGCAAGTAAAGGCACCAGAAGAACAAATCAGAATCACATGTCTGTGAATGACTTAAGATATCCTCTATTAGAAGTTCTCTGCCCTGTGTCTATCTATCCCACCAAGGTTACCTGTATAGGTTGGGAATAGTTAGCAGATGGACTAAGGGGAAGGTCTAGCCAATTTCACAAGTAGAGGCAAGTGAGTCCTGGATGGAGGGAGGGTCCTGGGGCCCCATAACCAGCATTACCTTCCCCCTTCCCCCTCTACCACTGGGCTTTTTCTCTGGCTTTCTATACCTAATAAGAGAAATTGATTACCACACAAAGAGTAGTACTTTGAGCTTTAAAAAGAGATTAGCTCATAAGTTAAGAGCAATGAGACAGAGGTAAGAATACTATAAAATCAATTAAGGGTGGCAAATGCCGCTGGGCTTTTAAATTTAATAAAGGCTAATAGATGGAGCACTCCTCTCCAAAGACGTAAGATTAACAACTAGAAGATATTTTTTTTTGCAGTGTTTTGGCCAGGGCTGGGTTTGAATCCGCCACCTCCGGCATATGGGGCCAACGCCCTACTCCTTTGAGCCACAGGTGCCACCCTAGAAGATATTTTTAAAAGGAGTTTTGGACATACTTCTTAAAAATTTAGAATTGCATTGAAACCCTTTTCTCAGACCAACTCCCACTGGTGCCTCCTACCAGGATGCAAACATCTGGCCGGTCGTGGTTGATGATGGCAATCAGGTCAAGCAAGGGGTCATATGTGATGCTATCAGATGTGGTATATGGCCCACAGGCAGCCAGGACCATGCTTTGCTCAAAGTCTGAGACAGAAAGGATTTTAGGTTTTGATTAGAAGCGGACAGACATTGGAATGGTGGGAGGAGAAAGGGCAATTAAGGGGAAATGTCACAGGATTCAATTTATTCAATCTCCTTATGTGTGCAACTCTAGGTACCCAAAATTAGGAGATTTCATCCCATCCTCTAAGAATACTCCATTAGGTGGTTGAGACAAGCAGGTATGCAAACACCTAGAACATGTGCTAAGCACTTTTATCAGCAGTGCACATGAGTGTCGAGGGAAGTGGCTGTCAGAAAAGAATTTACCAAGGTGACATGTGCTCACACTTTGGAGAAGTTTCGGGGCGTGAGGGCAAAGCAGGATACAGGAGAGCAGTGATCCTTCAGTGTGCTTGACATCAGGGAGCATCTGGTGGCCCAGGTGGTTAGAGAATGTGTGGTATTAAAAAACCCAGAAAGATGGCTGGTGTAAAAGCTTTGAACTACTGGGTGACAAGTGCAGAGGCATTTGTGGTTTTCTGGCCACCCACGATGCCTTGCTCTTTCCTAATTATAGCTGCTTTCTTTTTGGAGAACCAGACCTCTCCTCCACAATGCAGTCTTGGTAAATCAGGTGCTCTGTCTTGCCCAGGGACAGGCAGGCAATGCATCCAGTTTAGGCCTTTCACACTCTTCCCACTGATCTAAAATCTCTAGGTGAACTATTCAAGGACAGGAAAAGGTTGGAGCTAAGTGATTTTAGCCAAGATGCCTGGGAATTCCTGCTACCCGGACACCAGAGTTTTGGCCCTTATCCTGGTCCCAAGCCTGGGTTTCTAGCTACCTGCTGAGTCTGTGAGCACCTTGTTAGTCTGAACCAGTTTCTGTAGGTTATAAAAAAATCCAAACATCCCTGACTTTTTTTTTTTTGAGACACAGTCTCAAGCTGTCACTGTAGGTAGAGTGCCATGGCATCACAGCTCACAGCAACCTCCAACTCCTGGACTTAAACGATTCTCTTGCCTCGGCCTCCCAAGTAGCTGGGACTACAGGTGCCCACCACAAGGCCCGGCTATTTTTTAGTTGTAGTTATCATTGTTGTTTGGCAGGCCGAGGCTGAATTCGAACCCGCCAACTCTGGTATATGTGGCTGGCACCTTAGCCACTTTAGCTACAAGCGCCAAGTCCATCCCTAACTTCTTCTTTTTTTTTTTTTTTTGTAGAGACAGAGTTTCACTTTATCACCCTCAGTAGAGTGCCATGGCATCACACAGCTCACAGTAACCTCAACTCCTGGGCTCAGGCGATTCTCTTGCCTCAGCCTCCCGAGTAGCTGGGACCACAGGCGCCTGCCACTCTCGGTATATGGGGCCGGCACCCTACTCACTGAACCACAGGTGCCACCCATCCCTGACTTCTTAATGCACAGTTGTATCAGTTTTCTATTATTGCTTTAATAAATTATCATAAACTTAGTGGCTTAAAACAAGACCTATTTATTATTTTAACAGTTCTGGAGGTCAGATAGCCTAAGATCAAGGTGTTGACAGGACTCACTCTATGGGAGACTCTATTTCCTTGCCTTTCCAGCTTTGAGAGGCTGCCTCTCTCCATTCCCTAGCTCAGGGCCTCATTTTCTGTCTTCAAAGCCAGTAGCATAAGACTTTTAATCTCCAACTCTGACCCAACTGCTATCATTCTTGTAAGAAGGACCTTTGTAATTACCCTGGAATTCCTTGTGTTACCTGGAAAACACAAGGTAACTTTCCCATCTCAAGACCCTCAACTTAGTCATACCTGCAAAGTTCCTTTTCCCATATAAGGTAACACATTCACAGGTTTATTCTACCATGGCAAGAATACTGAGACAATTCATGGAAGAGTAAGTTTCATGTAGAATTGAGGCTGGAGACAAACATAAGTTTGGCTCCGAGGAACCTACAGGAGATATAAACCCCAAAGCATACAGTGGCAAAGGGCAAGATCCATGTCTTATTCTATTATCTCCATGTGTGCCTCGATTAATTCCTTATTGAAAAAGTTTGTGGGCCAGCCTGTAACCCTAGCACTCTGGGAGGCCGAGGTGGGTGGACTGCCTGAGCTCACATGTTCCAGACCAGCCTGAGCAAGAATGAGACCCCAGGCCAGGTGCAGTGGCACATGTCTATAATCCCAGCACAACAAAGTCAGACTTTGTCTCAAAAAAAAAAAAAAAAGTTTGTTAAAAACCCATTAAATTGCTTCCAAAGGCTTCCCTGGCAATTGGCTAAGGCTCCTGGCATCTCAGCCAGGTCAGTTTCATTACCTGAAGTTGATCTAGGTTGTCTCCAAGAATGACCTCGCACATTGTTAGCAGGGGGTATGGAGTGTTGATGATGTGCTAACATTGGCTGCCTGCCTGCTAATCCTTAACAATGTCCCTCTTTCCTTACAAAAATGCTTTGAAATATTTTGAAGGAATGTTTGTCAAAATTTCTTTTTGCTTTTCTCCCTGTAGATTAGTACTAAATAACATTAGGGTTTCTTTCTTTTTTTTTTTTTTTTTTGCAGTTTTTGGCCGGGGCTGGGTCCGAACCTGTCACCTCCAGCATATGGGGCCGGTGTCCTACCCCTTTGAGCCACAGGCGCTGCCCTAACCTTAGGGTTTCTTTCCTCTTCTTCTTTTTTTTTTTGAGACAGAGCCTCAAGCCGTCACCCTGGGTAGAGTGCCATTGTGTCACAGCTCACAGCAACCTCCAACTCCCAGGCTTAAGCGATTCTCTTGCCTCAGCTTCCCAAGTAGCTGGGACTACGGGCACCTGCCACAATGCCCGGATTTTTTGGTTGTAGTTGTCATTGTTGTTTGGCAGGCCCAGGCTGGATTAGAACCTGCAAGCTCTGGTGTATGCAGCTGGTGCTTTAGCCGCTTGAGCCATAGGCACCAAGCCAACATTAGGGTTTCTGAGAAATTCTTTTTAAAGTAACCTTTTTATTTTGGGATAACTTTAGAATTGTAGAAAAGTTGCACATAGCACAGCATTCCTTTGTAACTTTTACCCGGTGTCCCCTGATGTTAAATCTTACATAGCTGCAATCTATTTGTCAAAATTAAGGAATTAATGCTGGCACATTACTGTTAACTAAATTCCTGGCTTTATATAGACATTAGTAGTTTTTCTAACAATGTCCCTTTTCTCTTCTAGAATGCAATCCAGGACACCACATTGCATTTGAAGAAATTCTTTTTCAAACTGTGCATCTTAGGCTGGGTGGGCATAGTGGCTCATGCCTATAATCCTAGCTCTCTGGGAGGCTGAGGCAGGTGGATTGCTTGAGCTCAGGAGTTTGAGACCAGCCTGAACAAGAGCGAGACCTCGCTTCTAAAAATAACTGAGCGTTGTGGCACGTGTCTGTAGTCCCAGCAACTCAGGAGGCTGAGGCAAGACAATCACTTGAGCCCAAGAGATAGAGGTTGCTGTGAGGTATGATGCTATGGCACTCAACCCCAGGGCGACTAAGTGAGAATCTGTCTCAAAAAAAAAAAAAAAAGTGGTATAGTTAGAACCCAGGCTATATACTACCAATGCTCATGGATCAGATAGGTGGTCTTGCAACAAAGGGCCTTTTATGCCCTTACCCCCCAATCATCTATCTTGGTCACACTGCTCTTAAACAGATTCTGCAGCTTTCTCCAGGTCTGAGGAACTGCACTCCTGGATCCTGATCCACCACCCTTGTTATTGGCAAAACTGCATTTGAGCCAAAACTTACCTCCATCTTCTTCCGTGGGCTGATAAAATGGAAGTGGCACACCCTTAAAAACAAGGGAAAAGCTTGACTAAGATTCTGCACCAGGCTTTGCTTTAGAGAGGAAGAGTGGGCACTGAGTTGGGTGTATGGGCAAGTGTGCAGTGGGGGGATGGTGGGGAGGGGTGAGAGAGGGAGAAAGCTGCACTTGTGTCCTTTTCCATGCAGCTAAAAGCCCACAGAACTAATGGGAACTGCTATTTTCCTAGACTGCTCAGAGTGGCAAAGAAATCTAGGTAATGGCAAATCACTGCTAAACTTTCACAGAACACCCAGCAACAAGTGGGAACAGAACAGGTCCCTAGAATATCAGTATGTCTCTAGGCAAGGATGGGAGAAAAGGGTGTCTTGCTACTTTTCCTGTCAGTCTAGGAAAATCTCTAGAGAATTGTTGCCTAGAGCAAGGGTAAGTAAACTAAGGCCTCTGGCCTAAATCTGACTGCAGAGTATTTATTTATAAGTAAAGTTTTATTGGAACACTGTCACACTCATTCATTTACAAGTTGCCTACGGCTGCTTTTGCACCACAATGGCAGAGCTGAGTCACTGCAACAGGGACCATATGGACTGCTAGGCCTAAAATACTTACAGTAACAGTTACTAGAGCCAGAGCCAGAGCCAGAGCCAGAGCCAGATTCCCCCTCCATAGATAGAGAATAAACTAGGAAATAAATGGGCTCTTAAAAAGGACCAGTTTCTAGGAATACTGTGCCTGGAGCAAACTGGGAGGGAGGGTGGGTACCGGCCACTGTGTACCTCATAGAGTTTAGTGGCAATCAATTTTCTACCAGTGGTGTTGATTCCTTCCATAATTACAACCTGAAAGATAAAAAATAAAACAAGATCGCTAAGTGGGGGAGATAGATGAGAGGCCTAGAATAAATTATTTCGAGGCAGTTAAAAGCACTGTCCTGCTACTCTCATTTTGTAATTGTAAACGTAGGGCATTTTTCTAGAAGCCAAATTAAGGTAATTCAGGAATAATAATATATTCTACAAGAATGATCTAATTCTCACAACAATCCTATGAGGTAAGAATTATTATTACCTTTTTATGGATGAAGACACTGTGGTTTAGAAGGTTAATTACCTTGCACACAGCTACACACTTAGTTGGGTGGAGTTGGGATATAAGCCTGGGCAGTCGGATCTCAGAGCCAAGGTCAGAGCACACAGAAGAAAATTAGAACCTCCAAAATGGTGTCTGCTCCTGGGTTTGTGTTCTGCTCCTGGGTTTGTGTTCTAACCAAACCTCATAGCATCAGACATAGGAACTGAGGAGCATACCCATATCCCAGAGGAGATGCCTTCATTCTCACCTGTCCAGGAAACAGAGAATATTCTTTGAGCTCTGATAAATCCACTGGGATTTGGGCACCTGAAGAATGTTCCCGGTCTCCTTCAAGAATCACTGACTTATTGTTCAGCTTTCCGTTGCTATCACAGCCGATCTGGCCCAGGAGAGCTACAGGCTCCTACCAAAGGAAGGTTGCAATGGGAACCACAGTCCTTGAGGCAAGAGCTCAAAATCTGAAGTCAACAGGATAAATAGCAAACAAATCACAAAAAACAAATGCTTTGGCAGGGCATCACTCTGACCCTGAAGTGACCACACCATCATCATTGACTTTGGGGTAGAAGAACTCCTAAAGGACATCTGACCCACCTACCCACCCAGCACTTGAGCCCTTCTTGGTGGCTGCCTAAGTGTGAGCATCTCTAATGTAAGGGAACTTACCCCTGCCAGGGCAGCCCACTGCATCTTTGGATAGCTATAACCTGATAATAGCTAAAATTTATTGAGCTTACTAAATATCAGGCACTGTTCTAAAAGTTTTCCTGTATTAACTCATTTAATCTTCATAACAACCATGGGGTGGATATTACTGTACTCATTTTATAGATAAGGAAAACAAAGAACAGAGAGATTAGATAATTAAGTCAAAGTCAAACAGTGAGTGAAGTGTGGATTTAAAGTCTAGAAACTTGGCTTCAGAACCATATGCTTAACCATACAACCATACTATCTCTCAACAGGAAGTTCTTTATTAAATTGAACTAAAATCTCTCCCTAGGGCTTCCTCTGTGCTGTTCCTACTCTTGGGAGCAGAGAGAGGAAGTCTAATCTTTTCCCACAATGCTGTGCATCTCTGCCTCTGCTACTTCACTCCTGCTGTTTCCTCCCAAGTCCTCCAAAACATCTTTCTATATAATGGTTTTGCATATCTTCCCCAATCATTCTTCTCTGGATGCACACATATGACAAAGGGGTATATTAAAGAATCTTCCAGAACATATCTTCTCAGATTAGAAAATGTTCTCGAGAGAGAACAATGGTATGTATGCCAGATTAAAACATGATATAAAGATACATAGTAGTTGCTCTATAACAGGCGTTCTCAAACTGCGGCCCACAGGCCACATGAAGCGGTGTGAATTCTATTTGTTCCTGTTTTGCTTTTTACTTCAAAATAAGATTATGTGCAGTGTACATAGGAATTTGTTCACATTTTTTTTTTTAAACTATAGTCCGGCCCTCCAACGGTCTGAGGGACAGTGAATTGGCCCCCTGTTTAAAAAGTTTGAGGACGCCTGGTCTATAACAACAGATACCAAACCAGGGAAGACTGGAAGTCATTGATGAGACTCTGGAAACCCTACCTTCACTGTTGTCCTCATGCATGGATACTTGAATGCTTCTATTAGTGGGAAATCTCCAGGGGGAACAAGGCCTTTAATTTTTGCTTATGTGCAAGACCTTAACCCAAGAGCTGGGTATGATAGCTCACTCCTGCAATCCTAACACTGTGGGAGGCTGAGGCAGGTAGATTGCTAGAGCTCAGGAGTTCAAGACCAGCCTGAGCAAGAACAAGACCCTGCTTTTACTAAAAATAGAAAAAACTAGCCAGGTGTTATGGCATATGGCTATAATCTTAGCTACTTGGGAAACAGGCAAGAGGACCTGAGCCCAAGAGGTTGAGGTTGCTGTGAAGTACAATGATGCCACAGCACTCATACTCTACACAGGGGAACAGAGTGAGACTGTCAAAAAAAAAAAAAAGGACCCTAATCCAGGTAGGAAGAAAATAATTCTTTTTGGTCACTAAACCAAAGAACATTTGTAAGTTTTTCTTCAGAAGAACCCATTTTACTAAATTCAACCAAGATAGATGGTCAAGCCAAGATAGATGGTCAACCATAGATAAGAAATGAAAAAGGAAGGGAGAAAGCTGCCTCTTCACCATTGATTTAAAAATAGTTTAATCCTAGCACTCTGGGAGGCTGAGGTGGCATAGACGGCTTGAACTCAGATGTTCAAGACCAGCCTAGCAAGAGGGAGACCTTGTCTCTACTAAAAAAAAAGAAAAAAAAAAAAAAAATCGTAAAATTAGCTGGGTGTTGTAGCAGACATCTGCAGTCCTAGCTACTGGGTCATTTGAGGCAAGAGGATCACTCGAACCCAGGAGTTTGAGGTTGCTGTGAGTTATGATGCCACAGCACTCTACCCAGGGCAACAGTGATATTCTGTCTCAAAAAAAAAAAAAAAAAAAAAAAAAAAAAAAAAATGAAAAAAAAAATAAAAGTTTATTTAATATAGGA
>CAUYPK010098906.1:0-29399 GCA_963574355.1 Loris lydekkerianus
TTAAGAGGGGGAACCTTTGGTTTGCTTTCAACTTTGGGAGGTTCTTGCTCTTCCTCATATTCCTGTTCTGATTCTTCTTGATTGTTTTCATAGAATTCATCCTCTTCTTCCATCTCATACTCTGGGTCTGTTCCCTGGCTGGTGGGCCTTTCCATTGCCTGCCTCTTCTTTGACTTTTCCTCAATAGGAATCCCATCATAACCATGGAAATTATCCTTTGTCCTTTTGGCCATAGCTCTTGCTTTCTTGTCATGTTTGAGCTCAATTCGCTTTTTCACTAATTCTTCTTTTCTCCTTTTTTCCTCTAAGGCTAAAAAGGGACAAAGAGAGAACATATTATTTCCAAGTCTTAAGATAGCAGCATGTTCAACTGAAAACACAAATAACATTCAAGTTACAGTTTGAAGACATCTAGGAATCAAATAAGGGAAGTCATTTGAATAAGTATCAGTTGAGTCATCTTTACATAACGATTGGGACACATATGGGTTTTTCTATATGACTAAGCAAGTGGGAGACTTGTTTTACAGCTTTAAATATAGGAATTAATTCATACCAAATAAATATACCATGGGAACATTAGTATCCACTTAGCAGTTGTTATTATGACTCAGTACTTAACATATTGAATTAGTCTGTCATTTGCATGATGTAAAACTACTTAAGACTAATTTTTTTAAACCATTAAGCTCATCTTTTTAGACAGCATTCTTATTAATAAGAAAAACTAAAATAAAAACAGGTAGGAACAGTTTTAGAACCAGGGTTAAAGAATGAAGTTATTGGGAACTTCCAAATAACTTATTAATACAAAACATGGTTACTAACCCCAAAAAGCTTTTAAGTTAAGGAGAAATAAAAGACAACTTCTACACAAATATAAAGAACATACACGAAGCCATAAATCCAGTTAACCAAGCCATACACACCCTCCAAATCCAGTGCCCTTTTATATCTTTGCAAACATCCACTGGTTAAATACAAGCTAGATGTGAAGGTGGAAGATTTAAAATTGAGAATAAGACTACAAATATGTACCTTTTTTTCTGAGTTCTTCTTCTTTCCTTTTAAGAAAAGCTTGCACTGCTGCTGATTGGACACCTTTAACTTTTGGGTCTTTTTTTGGAGGCCCCACTGCCAAACTATACCTTTTCTAAAAATGAAAACAGTAAAAGTTACATAAGCAATGAAACTTTAAAAATATATTGTCTCTTAGGTATAAGGCACCACAAGCAAGAAAGGTTTAAACATTAACTGTAAAATCCATTCTGAAAAATTAAGAAATCATAAAACTTAAGTTTAGCTATAAAATTTCAGACTAAATATTGATGATGGATGGCTATTTTTATGTGCAGAATTTCTTTGTTTTTTTGAGACAGTGTTATTCTGTCGCCCGGGGTACAGTGCCCTGGCATTATAGCTCACAGCAACCTCAATCTCATGGGCTCAAGAGAGACTCTTGCCTCCGCCTCCCAAGTAAGTGGTACTACCGGAGCCCGCCACTACAACCAGCTTGTTTTCCTATTTTTAGTAGAGACAGAGTCTTGCTCTTGCTCAAGGCTGGTGGTACAGGGCTTCTACATACCGTATATACTCGAGTATATATGGTAACATCCAAAATAGTAAGTGAACAATTCAAAGAAATTCTGTTTTGGAGTTGGGTGCTGTGGCTAATGCCTGTAATCCTAGCACTCTGGGAGGCTGAGGCGGGTGGATCACCTGAGCATTGCTGCCAGTAGCCTATAGTCCCAGCTACTTGGGAGACAGGCAAGAGGAATGTTTGCACCTAAGAGTTTGAAGTTGCTGTGAGCTATGACGTCATGGCATTCTACCAAGGGTGACGAAGTGAGATTGTCTAAAAAATAAAATTTAAATTAAAAAAAATAATCACCATTTAAAAGAAACAAGAAAAAACTAATGACAACTATTTTTTCCTCCTGATTACCATATTCCAGGTGATTTCCTAATAGGAACTTATAGCTACATAGGTTATTTTGCTTAGAATATGGTAACACTGAGATTTTATTTTGACCACAAGCAAAGGCTAGGAGCAAACTATAGTTCAAAAGCATTTCAAGGAAACTAAGAAGCAAGAAGAGCCAAAGTCTCTGTAACTTTTAACTGTAGCTCTTATATTCATTAAGTATTAATTTGCCACACAAACTCTCTTTTAGACAGGTTTCTATATCATCCTAAAAAGTGCATATGTATGTATTGTCTTGGCACAAATGGTATTTCTCTGGACTTAAGTTCTGATGCAACTACCTTAGAAAAAGATTAAAACTAGAATAATATTAATTTGAACTATGGAAGGAAAATATTTTCACCTTACAAGTATCTACTGTGAGAGAAGTATGATGAACACAGAGCTAATAATTTAGACCAGAGATGATTCTCTAGGACCATTTCCACATTAAACTTGCGGGCCAGGAAATAAAATTTGTAGTGTATCTTCCCTCTTTTGTCATGTTAGGCAGATGCCATTCTTTATCTACTGAACCTGTTGCTATGGCTAGTAAAAAAAGAAATACTAATCTCTGAGAATAAAGCCAGCAATTTAGGAACTAGAAAAATATTCCCAAAATGTCTATGAAATTATTGGAGGAAAACCAAAGGATATGGGCTGACTAGAAGGCTGCCAAATACAATGATCTCAAAATAGGCTGCAAGTATGAACTAAATTTGTCTACCAAAGAAGCAGCTGGCCAAGGAAGGAGCCCTAATCCAACCTGAAAATCTAGCTTGATGGCAATGCTGAGAACTGACACAGCCCCAACAAACAGAAATTCCCAAACAATATCCAGATTTCTTTCTTTTTAGAGACAAGAGCTTCACTTTGTCGCCCTTGGTGGAGTACCGTGGCATCACAGTTCACAGCAAACTCCAGCTCTTGGGCTTAGGTGATTCTCTTGCCTCTGCCTCCCAAGTAGCTGGGACTACAGGCGCCTGCCATAATACCCAGCTATTTTTTGTTGCAGTTTGGCAGAGGCAGAGGTTCAAATCTGCCACCCTCGGTACATGGGGCTTGCACCCTACTCACTGAGCCACAGGTGCCGCCCAATGTCCAGATTTCTTTTCCAGTCACCTTGGTTATGTCACAAGGAGATCCTTTATTAGTTTATATCTTAGTATATTTAACTGTAGACTTTCTATAGTGAATAAGGGGATCTATATTTAAAGGAGGAAAAGGAGAAGTAAACTGCTAACTCAACTAGATAGTATAAAATTGTCTAATTTAGAAGAACCTCAAACACAGTTCTTATTCACAGCAAACTCACATTTTCATGTAGAAAGGACACCAAAAATATGAATTCAAGTTGATTGAAGACACACAAAAGCTCATAAGCAGAGGCACACATTCCACTTCATTGATATGTGGATGTGGAAGAGGAAAGTGGATTTTTGTCACCAAGACTTGAGATTTTCCAGTCCTTATCACTATAGCTTATAGGTGTACCTGCCAAATCAAAGCCTACACAGACCCAGCACTGTGGGAGGCTGAGGAGGGAGAACTGCTTGAGCTCAGGAGTTCGAGACTCGTCTGAGCGACAGTGAGACCCCGACTCATGAAAAAAATGGAAAAACCCAGCCGGGGGCTGCAGTGAGCGCCTGTAATCCCAGCCGCTTCTGGAGGCTGAGGTAGCAGCGGGCCACCCGCCCGCAGCCCGAGTCTGAGGTTGTGGTGAGCTACCACGCCCACCGCACTCTGCTCAGGGGCATAGGGTGGGACCCTGTCTCAACAACAAAAAAAGCCTACACAGGATTTCTCCAAGAAAAATGCAAATATACACTTCGGTGTTACTTATTTTAAAAAGGATTAGTCTGCTGTCTAGATAACATTCTGTACTACCTAACATGATTTTGGGACAGATATCTTTTGTCCTAACCTGTGACTCCAAGAGATAGAAAATTGGATATGACTAACCAAAAAGTTGCTCTTAACTAAGTACTGGTACACAAAAGGAAAAACAACAGTGTCAACAGTTTAATGCAATGTTTATCAAGCTTCAGTCATGATTTTTGCCTTTTTAGTATACTATCTATTCTGTTATTTGCTAATTTTAAAAAATAAACAGACCTAACAGACCTAAAACCATGACCTATTATTACAGCTTTACTTCAGCAAAGAATAGAATATGGAAATGACTAGCTCGAAAAGCTAGTTATATTTTTCCAATTCATCCGAAGATATTTAATTACTAATATAAAAGATACTTGTATACCACCTAAAATGGTTCATCCAGGCCCTTTATGGAACACCTGTTTAGGAAATACAGGAAAGGGGTCATACTAAAGCAGTGGCTCACAAATGTAATCCCATCACTTTGGGAGGCAAAGGCAAGAAGATCGCTTTCGGCCAGGAATTCAAGACCAGCCTGAGCAGCATAGTAAGACCCCCACATCTCTACAAAAAAATAACATATATAAACCAGGTATGGCGGTGCACATCTGTAGTTCCAGCTACTGGGGAGGCTGAAGCAGGACAATGCTTGAGCCCTGGAGTTTAAGGCTACAGGGAGCTATGATTGCTCTGCAGCATTCCAGCCTGGGTGACAGATCAATACTGTCTCTTAAAACAAAAACCCAGGAAAGGCAGAAAAATAGGGACAGAGGTTTTTACAAACCTAGATTTGCTCTGGAGAGAATTACAAAGGCTACTTTTCCAGAAGAAAAGGCTTTTTTCAAAGTATTTACCCATTCCCGTCAATTTATATGCCAATCTCAAATATACTTTTTCTAAACAGCTCTAGTCCTTAAGGTTAAGCTGGTCTCACATTTAACCCAACAACTTCACAGTATTTGTTATCATGTCCCTACAATGCAAAAGAAATTCAATAAAGTGGTGGCACCTGTTGCTTAGTGGGTAGGGCATCAGCCCCATATACCGAGGGTGGCAGGTTCAAACCCAGCCCCGGCCAAAATGCAACAAAAAAATAGCTGGGTGCTGTGGCGGGCACCTGTAGTCCCAGCTACTTGGGAAGCTGAGGCAAGAGAATTGCATTGCCTAAGCCCAGGAACTGGAGGTTGCTGTGAGCTGTGACACCACAGCACTCCACCGAGGGTGATAAAGTGAGACTCTGTCTCTACAAAAAAAAAAAAAATCAATGAAGCATAGTATCTATTTTGTGGCTCTAGGAAGCAATTTTAAAAGTAAGTGGTAGGTCAGCACTGCTTTGATGAGGCTGTATCTTTTTTACATGAACTGAGTCATAATAGTTTTTTATATCCTCTGTAGCTTGAAAATACACCTGAAGGTATAGGTACACACCAACGAAATACTAAAACATTCTCTTAGGCAAAGCTTAGGTCACAGCCTAGAAATCTGGGAGCAAAAAAAGTACTGGGTCACCATAAATTGCCATCTTTATTATTTTTAAAAATGTCTTTGAGATACGATTCACACATTGTAAAATTCATCCATTTTATATGCACAATTAAGTGTTTTTTAGGATACAGTTGACACTTGGAACACCACAAGGGTTAAGCATACTGAAACTGAGCAGTTAAAAATCTGCAAAACTGGGCGGCGCCTGTGGCTCAGAGAAGTAGGGCGCTGGCCCCATATGCCGGAGGTGGCAGGTTCAAACCCAGCCCTGGCCAAGAAAAAAATCTGCACAACCGTGGTATATGTATACCATAGAGTATTATTCAGCCATAAGAAAAGATGGAGACTTTACATCTTCTGTGTTTACCTAAATGGAGTTGAAACATTCTTCTTAGTAAAGTATCTCAAGAATGAGAAACCAATATATAAACAACTACATGGCCACAGAACATAGTCTAGCCAGAGGAAGAAGAAAAGAGAGAAGAGGGCAGTGCCTGTGGCTCAAAGGAGTAGGGCAACGGCCCCATATCCTGGAGGTGGCGGGTTCAAACCCAGCCCCGGTTAAAAAAAAAAAAAAAAAGAAAAGAGAGAAGGGAGGGGGGGAAAGAGAGAGGGTGACTGGCAGATCTCACCTAAAGTGCAAGCCTACCAGGTGAAGGACTCAACTATAACTTGTACTTTACCTTAGAAATGAAAACAATGTAACCTAAACATTTGTATTCTCATATCAACCTGAAATTAAAAAAAAAAAAAAAATCTGCAAAATTTAACAGCCTACTATTGACTGGAAGCCTTACTGATAACAAAGTCAATTAACAAACTAGAATCTACATATACTTTATGCATGATACCTACCTTTTTATTTTTATTATTTGTAGATTACCCAGTTTGTAAGATTTTTCAAATTGTCATGACCACCCCAAATTTTGAAATATATTTATTAGGAAAAAAAAAAAAAAAAAAATTTATAAGTGGACCCACACAGTTCAAATCCACGTAGTTAAAGGGCCAACTGTATTCAGATTTGTACAACCATCACCACCATCTGATTCTGGAACATTTTAATTATTCCAAAAAGAAAAAAAAATTATTTTTATTTTTATTTTTTTAGAGACAGAGTCTCACTTTGTTGATCTTGGTAGAGTGCTGTGCTTTCTCAGCTCACAGCAACCTTTACTCTTGGGCTTAGGTGATTCTCTTGCCTCAGACTTCCAAGTGGCTAGGGCCACAGGCACCCACCACGACACCTGGCTATTTTTTTGTTGCAACTTGGCCAGGGTCAGATTTGAACTTGCCACCCTCGGCATATGGGGCCAGTGCCCTACTCACTGAGCCACAGGCGCCGCCCCGCAAAATAAATTCTTTAATCTTTAGCAGTTACTTCATGTTCCCTTCTCCTTCAGCTCCAATAACCACTAATCTACTTTCTGTCCCTGTGCATTTACGAATTCTGGACTTTTCATATAAATGAAATCATATAATATGTAACTATGATGATTATTTTTATGTTAATTTCACTATGCTATAATAGCCAGTTATTTAACCAAACACTAATATAAGTGTTGCTATGAAGGTATTTTATAAATATAATTAACATCTACGATCAGCTGACTTCAGATTACCCTCTGCAGGCTTGGCACCTTAGCTCAAGCAGCTAAGGCACCAGCCACATACACCAGAGGTGGCGGGTTTGAGCCCAGCCCGGGCCTGCCAAACAATAACAACTACAACACTCCCCCCACCCCCCAAAATTACCCTCTCTAATGTGGATAATTAGTTGAAGACATAACAGCAAAAACTGAGGTTTCTCAGAAAAGTAATTCTACCTCAGGACAATGGCACTAACTCCTACCTGATTTTCTAGTCTGCTGGCCTGCCCTTCAAATTTCAGACTTGCCAGCTCCTATTATCTGTTCACTAAAATAAATCCTACCAATCTGCTTCTCTGAAGATCACTGATACAAATGGTCTTTTGTATCCGGCTTCTTTCACTTCTCATACAGTTTTTGAGGTTCATGTTGTGGCATGCATCAGCATTTCCTTTTCATGGCTAAATAATATTCCGCTGTATAAATACCACATTGTATTTATGAGCTGGACATTTGGATTGTCTTTTTTTTTTTTGGCTATTGTGACTGTGAACAATTTGGCTAATGCTGCTGTGAACATTTATGTCCTAATTTTTGTGCAGAGAGATGTTCTAATTTATTTGGGGTATAATATCTTCTTAACAGTGAGCTGGCTAGACCTTTCAAAAGTGGGCTGCAATCAGGCACTGGTATCAAAAGATGAGTTGTAATAGAGTATTTTTAAAGACAGCTCCCTAACCTCACAGGTAGCCTTGTAGAAAATTTTGTTTAAAAAAAAAAAAGCCCCCAGCTTGGATCATATTGTATCTAATCAGGTGGAAGAATTATCTGGCACTTTCCCCTGTGTCGGATTGTCATATCTAGCTCACACTTTCCCCTGTGTCAGATGGTCATAGTAGCAGCACGACAAGAAGCAACCGTCAATTCTGAATCTGATTAGAGGCACCAGGCTGCTTCACTGTTTGAGCTCATGAAAAACAAGTGGACGGGAGTTTCTTTTATCTTAAGCATATCTATTTTATTACACTGCCAATTAACTCAGTCATTCTGCTGGACCCCAATGAATGATCCACAATGGTGATGGTTAAGTATAAATACAACATCAGAGATTTTGCCAAGATTTGTAATTCTGAAGCCATTAAGGCCTAGAAAATGTTAAGCCACTTTTTTTTTTTTGAGACAGTCTCAAGCTGTTACCCTGGGTAGAGTACCATGGCATCATAGCAACCTCAAACTCTTGGGCTTAAGTGATTCTCTTGCCTCAGCCTCCCAAGTACCTAGGACTATAGGCACCTATTACAACGCCTGGCTATTTTTTTGTTGCAGTTGTCATTGTTTTAGCTGGCCCAGGCTGGGTTTGAACCTGCCAGCCTCGGTGTATATGGCTGATACCCTACCCTCTGAGCTACAGGTGCCGCCTAAGCTACTTTAAGAAACATATATTCTTTGCATCGAAACTATACTATCAAGGTCAGGTTAAGAAAATAAAAAGCTTTCAGTCTGGAAATATGTATTCACCAAATATGGTAAGTAATGTTGGAATCAACATCGATTCCCCCATGACAACTATTCTTTACTTGGGATATATCATATTGTTGTTATTGTAGACAATATAAATTTCCTGATTTACATAGAGATTTATAATCAGTCAGAATTAGAACTTAAAAGAGTATTAAAAAAATACTACGTCCTTAATTTTAATAATCGCCTCATATCATCTCAAAACTCAGTCAAGGAATGAACATAGTGGCTGAAAAACCAAGGGTTTGCATTAAGCTTGTTTCACTGGGTGGCTAAGAGGGTAAAAATAAAACACTCCCAAAGCATGCTATTCACTATTGCTATGCAATTAAATGTAAAAATCTACTGTTACTGTGTTTATAAAAAGATACAATATTACAGGATGGTGCCCGTAGCTCAGTGGGTAGGGCACCTGCCACATACACCAAGGATGGCAGGTGGGAGCCTAGCCTGGGTCTGCTAAACAACAAGGACAACTACAACAAAACAAAATAGTTGGGCATTGTGGTGGGCGCCTATAGTCCCAACTACTTGGGAGGCTGAGGCAAGAGAATCGCTCAAGCCCAAGAGTTTGAGATTGCTGTGAGCTGTGACACCACAGCACTGTACCAAGGGCAACAGAGTGAGACTCTGTCTAAAAAAAAAAAAAAAAAAAAAAAAAAAAATCTCACTAGTAATAATAATAATACAGTATTACAAAAAGGAATAATATCAGATAGGTACCTCAGAGTCTCTAGTCCAATTTCTACATTAGAAATAGCTCAGAAAGGATAACCCTGTATTTACTTTACTGGCAATCAGTTTGTAGCAGATTCCAAATTAGAATCCAGGTCTCAAAATGTTCTCACTACAACACACCTCGCTTCTAATTTAACTTCAATACTTTCATCTCTAGCTCTAAACTCAATCTTAAGTGACATTTTCTATTTCCAACTGACTCTTGGATAATACCAGTACACAAAAAGTCCATAATTGAATTAGTTATCCTCCATCAGCTTCAGACTTATTATATCTGTTAACTATGCTGGCACTCTCCTAAACAGACTATAACTACTATTTATATACTAGTTTTCAAATACTGTTGGTTTGGCTTTAAAATTTCTCTATCAGACTACTGTGCACTGAGACTATCAAGAAACCAAAAGGGCTATTGCCTAATTGTATCAGCCTGGAGTTGGGAGAAGGGAATTAGATTGGTTCAGCCTGCATAGCCGACAACCTTCCTCACCCACAGCACCTTAATACACTCCATTTATTCAACACAGGGTCATAATTAAGAGCAAGAACTCTAAGCCGGTCTGCCTGGTTTAGATGTTCTGCTCTGCCATCACTAGCTCTCACTTATTAGCTGTGGGACCTTGGACAAATTTCTTCACTTCAGTTTCCTTATCTGTGAAATAACCTCCCTTATATGGTTATTATGGTGATTAAATTAATCAATATATAAGGTGCTTAGACTATTACCTGACAAAGAGTAAGCACTATAAATATTACCATTATTACTCAAAAAGAAATTATCTAGGTAGTGATGAGGAAGGAAAATAACACAATTCCTGTGGGAATAATGTGGGCATTAGTTTCTAAAAGACCTTCTCCCTAAACACTGCTCTAGGCACTGGATAAGTCATCTTCAGATATGTGAAAGAAAATGTATATAGTCTATTTGGAGCTTCTAGAAATCATTAAGCCCTGAGTAAGGTTGACTTTGGAAACCAAGTCATAGACTGGGACTTTTTAATTACTGACCTTTTGTTATAGATTAACTTCCTTGTTTTCTTGTACCTGGCTCAGAACAGATGGTGCTTGAGATAAAAGACCCCTAACTACTGCATCCTTAATGTGAAACATTAAATATATTTTTCCCAAAAAAGAAACACTATGTATAACCAAATAACTATGCATTAAATTTATATGGAAAATGTTGAAATCCTGTTAAGCAGTGGTTCTCAACATTCCTAATGCCATGGCCCTTTAATACAGTTCCTGTGGGTCACAACATACAGGCTGAGAACTGCTGCTGTTAAGCTTCCCCAGACCTTACTTACATAAACAACCCTCAAACCTCTCTACTACAGAGCACTGGCCTCACCTTTTTGGAGTTTGTGTCCTCCGGGTGGTCACCCTCAAAACTCTGTACTCAAATAAACTTAAGATTTAATCATGATGCCTGAATCGTGTTCTTAAGGTTGACAGATTCAAGAGTGGGAAGCAGTTTAGTTTAACTCATTACAGATTGAAGATGACCTGTAGAAAAGTTTCCTGCAAAAACTTTGTTGGCCCATACTATTCTTTAAAAGGAAATATTATTACTATGCAATCATAGGCTTACCTGAATGCATGGAGCTTGGCACCTTTCACATTATATCCAGACTACTTCAAAAATTTACATTATCTACTTGGGCTCTGAAGTCATCTGAATTTACCATCCTTATTAAAGTCCCTGGGGTACAATTTCCATGGTTCTAATCTTCAAGAGACTACAGACTCCCAAATCCTTATGTATCTGGTAAGGATTACCAGAACCAAAGAATGGGGTCACACCAGAGCTTCAGTATCTTTTCTAGAATGATTTTCAGTATGACTGAAAGACCATACAACTTGTCTCATACTACAAGCCATCAATTATAGCCACATGAAACCTATAAGAATCCACATTCTGCCAGGTGTAAGGGCTCATGCCTGTAATCCAGCCACTTTAGAGACTGAGATGGGTGGATCCTTGAGCCCAGGACTTCAAGCCTGGGAGATACAGTGAGACCCTACTACCCTCTCACCCTCCCCCCCAAAAAATTACATTCTAAGCTCTACTATATTCTACCAAAACAAGTCAACTACTTTGTCTTTTTGCTATTAGAACCCAGGGAGAAAAATTAAACGCAAGGTTATAAAAAAAAAATCTTTTCTCCTTTAAATATAAACACAGCCAGTGACAAAGACTGGTTACATCACCTTGATCTGTTGTTATTCCTGTATTAAGTTTCCCACTGGGAAATGATACTGTGCCTAATATTTCTAGGCATGATGTAATCCTACCTTTAACTACAGTATTATAAAGACATCTATTTATCTTAAAAAGAAACATGAAAAATTAGGGAAATGCTCCTATCCTCTCAAGCCAGATACAACAGACACCTCTTAAATATAAAGCCCGGCAAAAAAGCCAAAGTACCCATACAGGTGTTTCTATTTTAGTCTAATCATCACTAGGTATTGGATTTCTTCTCACTGAAGACTTTTGAGACAGAGCCTCAAGCTATCACCCTGGTAGAGTGCCATGGCGTCACAGCTCACAACGACCTCCAACTTCTGGGCTCAAGCGATTCTCCTGTCTCAGCCTCCCAAGTAGCTGGGACTATAGGCACCCACCACAACGCCCGGCTATTTTTTTGGTTGCAGCCGTTCATTGTTGTTTGGCAGGCCCAGGCTGGATTTGAACTCGCCAGCTCAGGTATATGTGGCTGGCGCTTTAGCCGCTTAAGCCACAGGCACCAAGCCTCATTGAGGACTTAAAATCTAAATGTTAGCACTGATAGGATACTTGGAGCTGATAATAGAATGTGAGGAGAAAAGATGGCTGAAAGGGAAACTGAGATCAGGCTAAGTGGCTCACACTTATAATGGTAGTAGCCCCCCTGGGAGGCCCAGGTGAGAGGATCACTTGAGGTCAGGAGTGTAAGAACAGCCTGAGCAAGAGTGAGACCCTGTCTACCAAAAAAAAAAAAAAAAAAAAAAAGGAAAAATGGGTCTGTGGTGCCCATAGCAACAGGGATTACTGCGCCAGCCACATATACCAAGGCTGGTGGTTTCGAACCCAGACCAGGCCAGCTAAACAACAATGACAACTGCAACAAAAACTAGCCCGGCACTGTGGTGGATGCCTGTGGTCCCAGCTACTTGGGAGGCTGAGGCAAGAGAAATCGCTTAAGCCCAAGAGTTGGAGGTTGCTGTGATCTGTGAAACCACAGCACTCTACTGAGGGTGACATAGTGAGATTCTGTCTCAAAGAAAAAAAAGAGAGAGAGAGAAATGAACTAAGCACCAGAGAGGGATACAGCCTCGCTGTCAGTTACTGCAAAGCCTCTGTGTTCTCAAACCATCAAATTAATCAATAGTTTATGTCAAGTAGTATGTATATGGCAAAGAGGGGCATGAGTGTCATGTCAAGTCTTGTCAGTCTTGAATTGTTTTTTGATTTGGATGGTGGACAGGATACTTGCTTTGTAATAATCTATTACACTGTATAACACATTGCTATATTTCATAATTTTAAAAAAGGAAAATAGGGTGTTGGAGACTTCTATTGTATCAACTAAGCTTTGTTTCTATTAAAAATATATGAAATAAAATGGGAGAATGTTAATATATGTTAAATACAGGGTTTGATGTTTGAAAGTGTCCAAATTTGAGCTTATAGAGCAAATGAAAGTAAATAAAATAGATAATTTGAGTTAAAGCAAGATTGAATTAAATTTAGCTAGTCTTGTTCTATTGTTCAATCTTTTGTAACTTTAATTCCATATAAGAATAAAAGGACTATAATGCTAACTAAAACTTCTAAGTTTACTATTTGGGAGGGGAAGGATAGTGGTCTGAAAAAAAGCATGATTCATAAAATACATCCCTGTTATTCATCTATTAAATTTTAAATTACTTCATCAATTTACTTTTTTCCTTTTAGTTTCCGGTTCTTCCAATCAGATATATTATGCATGTATTCTAAAAAATACACATATTCTGCGATTTTCTGCTTTAGGATTGTCTGCTTTTCTCCTAGCAGCTATTGGCTTTTAGAATAAGAAATGACTGATTCTTCCACAGAACATTCCAGGGAATCAAAGCTAGTGTTATCTTTCACCCCTACTTAAATTCAGGAACATCTAGCATGAAATGTGGACCAAATTATACAAAGAGATGAATGGTTATCAGACCCACTGTTTACTTATCTAGGAAATTTACAGATGCACAAAGTAAGCCAGTTGCTCTAGGTTTCAAAAGTTTGAGCCTATACCTTCGATATGCAGAGCTTATGACTCTGGGCTTAGAGTAATGATTATTTCAGAGTACTTGGGATAGGGGATGACTGTGTATATATATAAAATATTCATATACATAATAAAACAGTGGACATAGACGTTTGTACTAGTTATTTCATTGTCTTCAGATGAATATTTTCAAAAGGGTAAAAGAATGGGTAGCCTCAGGAAGACAAGAAAAGCAGGAGGAGAGAAAAAAACTAATATTGCAAAATACAGAAATCTAGGAAATGTGGAACACTTAGCAGGAGTCGATTCCAGTTGAATTAACTTTACCAGGGAGCTGTGTGAGTTCAATGCTTCACTGCTCAAACCACAGGTATCACAATGCAATTTACCAGTTCACAGCTGTTCTGTGGGTACCATCTGAGGATCCAGAAATGATTGATTTATGCAAAACACCTACAACCCCACAAACCAGGCACTCTCCCCCACTTTAGCATTTAGATGTTAAATGTTATATCACTCTGCGAATATTAGTTAACTGGCAAATATCTACTGAGCAAATGGGCCATAGATTTCAAACAAAGACGGAAATCTGGAAGGCCACAAGTAAACGGAAGCTGAAAGTAGCTCATCATTCTGTCAGCCCAGAATGAGGATTTCGTGGAATCAGCTGAACTTCTCTTTCCCATACAAAAGGTGATACTCTCCCCTAGGAACGTGATAATTTAATCATCTCGTCGGTTGAGTGGGTGGGGCCCAGTCCGATAATTCAAGAAATCGCTAAGCGCTTGGCCCGAAAATCGGCGAGAAACCAGCCAAAGACTATCAGGCCAAGTTCCTAAAAACCCTGAGCCCCCATACACATAAACGCTTCCTCCCCAACCTTGGGGCCGAAGTTAATGCCGAAATCGGAAACTACTAGCGCTAGATTTAACTTTGTGCCAGGCACGACTCACTCACTCCTTTCACGCAATTCTAACCAAAACATCCAAACCAGAAAATCCCTGTTGCAGGAGTAAATAGGCCGGCGAAACCCACTCACAGGACGGGTTCTGCATCGCGTCCCCAGCCCCTCTTCACTCCGAGTTCCCGAGAGTATTAACCCACCACTCAGGTCCTTCCTTTCCCGGAGCGCACAGGCGTCTGCCGAGAAGTTTCACGGGCCACACGTTCCGAACTTGAAGATTGGGGTCTCCTACACAGACGCCTGGCTGCTACTTACCGGCACATTGTTGACACCTTGTCCTTTGGAAGCTATCAGAAGAATTTCCCTGAAGTCCATGTTTGGCCGAGGCGGAGGAGACTGTGCCAGACACTCAGGCAGGTGTGAGTGAGCTAAAGCTATCCGCCCAGCTATATATAGCCAAGCGAACTGCCTCAGCAGCCCTGCTCCTAACCTTCCTCAGCACGACCACTTCCGGCGCCTTCCAATACAGTCCGCCCTCCCCCTTCCCTCAGCTGCCTATATCTTTCCAGCACCGCCCCTGCGCTCTCGAGTCCCTGCGTAATTTCCGCTTTTAGGCCCGAGACACGTAGAAACGTGGTACGTGGCTGCTAGCGTAGGCCCAAGGGGCGGGACTAGGTCTCTCGGTGACCAAGGAGACGCAGTTGGGTAGGCTGCGAGTGTGGCTAGAGGGGAGAAGGAGGAAGAACGGCATTCCCAGGAGCCCGGCTGCGCGGCCTGACAATTTTGATGCTCTTCGATAACTCTGAGTAGGGAAAGCGAGGGGGTGGGTGTTACTTGCCAGGCTTGGGTTCTCACGATGGGGGCTCAGATCCGAAACGGCGGCGCCGCAACAGCGGAACCGACGGCTCTCGAGCCTGGTGTTTCGGTTACCGGCTTGTAGAGCTCGGGAAGTTGCGCAGGCGCACACGGCCCCGACTGGTCCTCGGTCTGGGATGCACAGTACGCATTGCCTGCTGGCGCTTATCGCGTGCTCGCCTCCCACGCAGATGCTAGCCTGAAGGGTGTTCTTCTGGGGACACCCTTTTCTGCTTTTGCTCCGTAAGCACCACCTAGGGAAAGCAACTTGTGTTTTTGACCAAAGAATGAATGAAGGAATTACATACGCATCAAGTTTTGACTAATGAACACATACGCCTCATATTCAGTCCTGTTTTCTTTTTCTTTTTTTTTTTTTTTGAGTCATCTTGGATTTGTAAGTTTATTAAAAATAATTTGGCAAACCTGGGTTTGGAGGCGGGAATGGGCTGGAGATTGACCTCTAATGGCTACTAAGGATTTTTTCGGTGTGATAAAAATGCCCTCAACCTGGATTGTGGTAATAGTTCCACTATGCATTTACTAAAAATCATTGTACACTTAAAACGGGTGAATTTTAGTGTGTAAATTGTATATCAATAAAGCTGTTAAAAAATATTAGGCAGGGCGGCGCTTGTGGCTCAGCGGGTAGGGCGCAGGACCCATATGCCGAGGGTGGTGGGTTCAAACCCCGCCCCGGCCAAACTGCAACAAAAAAAATAGCTGGGCGTTGTGGCCGGCGCCTGTAGTCCGAGCTACTCGGGAGGCTGAGGCAAGAGAATCGCCTAAGCCCAGGACTTGGAGGTTGCTGTGAGCTGTGGGACGCCACGGCACTCTACCAAGGGCGATAAAGTGAGACTCTGTCTCTACAAAAAAAAAATATATATATATATTAGGCAAAGTTGCTGGAACCCGGATCTTCCTTTTTAGCTGACATTTTAATGTTACATTAGAGCTTCCCCTGTTCTGGCTGCCCAAGCAAGAGACCAAGATTAAACTTTTGTCCTAGGGCAGAATTGAAATTCTCAACTGTGTGGGAAGCCCCGCATAGCATATAGCTCACCTATGTTATACTTACTTTAAAAATAAAATGCACACCCACCTGTTTACCCTTGCAGGAGGTCAACTCTACAAATATTTTGCCTTCAAGCTTTCTGAGTTATATGGAGGCTTAGCCAGGGTCTGATATATTGGGAAAAAGTGACAAGTCTTAAGATTACTCATCTGAACAAAAGTGAAAGTAAAATTTCTGAATTTTCTCTTTCTCCTTGTTTTTTGAGACAAAGTCTTGCTCTGTTGCTTACACTGCAGTCCCGTGGTGTTAGCTTAGTTCATAGAAGTTTCAAACTCCTGGGCTCAAGCAATCATCCTGCCGCAGCCTCCCAAGTAGCTGGGACTACAGGCCCCTGCCATAATGCCCAGCTAATTTTTCTATTTTTAGTAGAGACAGGTTTATCTCTTGCTCAGTCTGATCTTGAACTCCTGAGCTCAAGTGATCGTCCTCGGGTACCCTTTTGTTGGTTCAGCAGGTACAGTGATCCTTCAATGGTTTCCCATTGTTCTTAGCTTTGCTCTGCCTTGGAAGGGCTGTGTCCTTAGGCAAAGTAGTTCTGTTTTGTTTTTTATTTTATAGGTATATATGACACTATTTATAATGTGAAAAGTTTTCAAGCAATATAAATAACACAAAAGTAGCCTCACTTAATCTCACTTTTCTCCGCAGAGGACTACCCACATCAGGTTGCTGTGTTCTTCTGAGATGTTTTTATATGCAAAATTATGCATTTGTACAATATGTAATGTACAAGTGTACTATATATATTTATGTAGGATATGTAAAATATGTATAATGCATATGTTTCAGTAAAAATCTAGAATATACATATTTGGAAACATAATTTGGTTTTGTGTCCTTGGTTTGTTTATAGAAATGAAACATGTATATATGTATACATTATGAGCTGAATTGTTCCCCTGCCCCTGCAACTTCATTTATTGAAATCCTAACCTGATGGGGAGGGGTTGTGGGGCTGGGGTCTCACTTCCCCTCCTCCCCCTTTCCCTGGTTCCCAATCCCTGGGACTGCTTGTTAAAATAAAGTAATAAAAGGATTTAAAAGAAAAAAAAAAAATCCTAACCTGAAATGTAACTGTATTTGGAGATTAGGGCCTTTAAAGAAGTAATTAAGGGTAAATGAGGTCATGGGGTGCGGTCCTCATCCAACTGGACTGGACTCCTTAATACAATAGAAAGAGGAAGAGACACCAGGAATCTACATGCACAGAGAAAAGGCCAGATGAAGACACAGCAAGAAGTCAAGCATATACAAGCCAGGCAGAGCAGGTCTCAGAGGATACCAACCAGTCTGACACTTTCATCAGAGACTTTTAGCCTCCAGAACTGTGAGAAAATAAATTTTTGTTGTTTAAACCTAGTCGTCGTCTTTTTTCTTTTCTTTTCTTTTTCTTTTTTTTTTGGAGACAGTCTCACTATGTCGCCCTCCGTAGAAGTGCTGTAGCATCACAGCTCACAGCAACCTTAAACTCTTGGGCTGAAGCGATTCTCTTGCCTCAGCCTCCCAAGTAGCTGGGAATACAGGCACCTGCCACAATGCCTGGCTATTTTTTGGTTGTAGTTGTCGTTTGGCAGGTCCAGACTATCTCTGGTGTATATGGCTGGTGCCCCAGTCTCTGAGCTACAGGTGCGTAGCCCTCCTAGGCTTCTTGATTATTATGGCAGCTGTAGCAGATTGAAGATTGACACAGTATCTAACTTGGGATTCTCCCCACCCCTATTTGAAATAGTATATCCTGTCGCTGTTTTCATGTTGATGTGAATTGATGTACTTTGTTTTTTATAGTATGTGTTTAGCATAGTTTACTTAACCACACTACCATTAATGAATTGTAATTGTAAGCCTTCTTGGAAATTTTTACTATCATGAACAATGCCAAAATGAATATCCTTGGACGTGCTTTTTGTGCAAGAAGTGATATGTTCCCTATGTTAGATATTTAGATATAATTTGGGTTGCTGGAGCTGGGCACAGTGACTCAGGCCTATAATCCTAGCACTCTGGAAGGCCAAAGCATATACAAGCCAGGCAGAGCAGGTCTCAGAGGATACCAACCAGTCTGATACTTTCATCAGAGACTTTTAGCCTCCAGAACTGTGAGAAAATAAATTTTTGTTGTTTAAACCTCCTAGTCGTCGTCTCATTCCATCACTGCTTATTCCTCCGATCTCTCAATATAAATAGATAATGCTGCTGTCTTTTAGGAAACAATAGTCAATATTTACATCATTCTTTTGTAACTGTCATTTACTGTAGAGGCACATAGTATACTACAAACATGTCTCCTTTCTTGCACTACTAATTGTCTTAGGATTACTAATTGTCTTGTTTATTTATCAGTTTTATAGACCTATTGCTAATTTTCTCCACATGTCAAACACATTTCTGTCTCATGTCCATAGCAATTACATTTTCTTTGTGCTCAGTCACACCTGCCCTGTTGGTGTGCCTGCCTTGCTGTCTCCTCCCCCTCCCCCAGCCCTCGCCCTCTCCTATTCTGAAAAGCACTGGTTGGTGGGTGTCCAGCTTACTGCAGTGCTGTTATGCTGTCATTTCTCGGTTTCCCTGCATTACAGGCACCTATTTCTCGATCCTAAGTCTTCTTGCATTCTATCATTGTTCTGGATCCTAAATCTCCCCCCTTACATTCTATCATTTTTCTTCAGTGCATCTTTGAAACAGCTTCATAGAATAGGTACAATAGAGTTGTTTTGTTTGAGTTCTTAAATGTCTGAAAACATTCCTATTTGCTTTCCTTATGTAACTGTTAGTTTGGCTGAGTATGGAATTTGAAGTTAAAAAACTTTTCACAGGCTTGGCACCCAAAGCACAGTGGTTATGGCACCAGCCACATACACCAAGGGTGGCGTGTAAGAATCTGGCCCAAGCCAGCTAAGCAACAATGACAACTGCAACAACAACAAAAAATAGCCAGGTGTTGTGGCGGGCGCCTGTGGTCCCAGCTACTTGGGAGGCTGAGGTAAGAGAATTGCTTGGGCCTCAAGAGTTCGGAGGTTGCTGTGAGCTGTGATGTTACAGCACTCTACTGAGGATAACATAATGAGACTCTGTCTCAAAAAAAAAAAAAAAAAAACTTTTCACAAACATAAAAACTACTGTGCAACCCAACCACTTGTAGGCATTTACTCAAGGCATTTACATAAACATACGTCCAACTAAGACTTGTACGTGAGTGTACTTTATTTGTAACAGACCCCAAATTGGAAACTGCAAACCTTCACCAGTAGGTGAATGTATAAACATATTTTAGTATCTCTATATAATGAAATACCACCTACCAGTAGAAAACAAGAACTATGCTATTGCTACACACAACATGCACAAACTTCAATCTCTATATTGATCCAAAGAAAAATGGGAAAATAAGACCACATATTGTAAGATTTCATTTATATAAAATTCTAGAAATCACAACAAATCTATGGTGACAGAAAGCAGATCACAAGTTAACTGGGGGAATAGAGTGGAGAAAGATCACAGAAGGGTAAAAAGAAACTTTTGTGGATAATGAAAATGTTATCTTGACTATAGTGATAATTTCACATAAGTATACATATAGGATATGAAAACTGGTCAGATTGCACATATTATTTAAATACGTACATTTTATTATACTTCAATCACATCTCAATGTGTTTCAAAAAAAAACATTTTCATTCAATATTTTTAAGCTATTGCTTCACTGTCTTTTAACTTACAATGTCATTCAGAAGCTTGATGCCATTCTGATTCCAAATACATTGTATAGGACTTATTTTTATTGCCTCTGCTGTTACTGCTGTTGCTGAGTATGTGTGTGTGTATCCTCAGGGAAAACTAATTATATTTTCTGTTTTTGCTGTTCTAAAATATCGCAAGGTAGCTGGGCACCGTGGTTCACACCCATAATCCTTGCACTATGGGAGGTCGAGGCAGATGAATTGCTTTAGCTCAGGAGTTCGAGGCCAGCCTGAGCAACAGCAAGACCCCATCTCTACTAAAAATAGAAAAACTGGGAGGCACCCATAGCTCAGTAGGTAGGGCACCAGCCACATACACCCAGGTTGGTGGTTCAAACCCAGCCTGGGCCAGCTAAACAACAATGACAACCACCACCACCACAACAACAAAAATAGCTGGGCATTGTGGTGGGCACCTGTAGTCCCAGCTACTTGGAAGGCTGAGAAAAGAAAATCACTTAAGCCCAAGAGTTTGAGGTTGCTGTGAGCTGTGACATCATAGCACTCTACTGAGGGTGACATGGTGAGACTCTGTCTAGAGAAAAAATAAGAGAGAGAGAGAGAGAAAGAAAACAAAACAAAACAAAAGAGAAAGAAAGAAAGAGAAAAATTAACTGGCCATTATGGCAGGCATTTGTAGTCCCACCTACTGAGGAGGCTGAGGCAAGAGGATCACTTGAACCCTAGAGTTTAAGGTTGTTGTGAGCTGTGACATCATGGCACTCTACCCAGAGTGACTCATTGAGACTGCCTCAAAAAATAAAATAAAATAAAATGTCACAAGGGTGTGTGGGCATGTCATTTTCTGTCCATTTCAATGACCCTGTCCGTCTCAAACTCATTTCCTTCAATCCTGGATGTTTTTTCCTAGTTTTTTTTTTTTTTTTTTTGAGGCAGAGCATCAGGCTGTCGCCCTGGGTAGAGTACTGTGGCATCACAGCTCACAGCAACCTCCAACTCCTGGGCTCAAGTGATTCTTCTGCCTCTGCCTCCCAAGTAGCTGGGACCACAGGCGCCCGCCACAACACCTGGCTGTTTTTTGGTTGCAGCTATCATTGTTGTTTGGCGGGCCCAAGCTGGATTTGAACCTGCCAGCTCAAGTATGTGTGACTGGCGCCTTAGCTGCTTGAGCAACAGGTGGCGAGCCCTAGTATTTTTTTCTTAAACAAAATCCTTTTTGTGTTCTTCCGTTGTCTTTCTAGAGCTTATGTTGGATCTCTTGGACTTATTTTTTAAGTTCTAATCTCTTGTATTCTATTTTACATTCACTTGACTTTTTGTTCAAACTCAGAGTTCTTCAACTCTGGTTTTGAATATTTTATTTTAGCTATCTTTTTTTCCATCTTCTTTTTTCAGTTTATTGCAATCAGGGAAGAAAAAAGAAGCAAACAGTCCCATCATTCTAGAGTTTTTTGTTTTTTGTTTTTGCAGTTTTTGACTGGGGCTGCTTTTGAACCCACCACCTCCGGTATATGGTGCCAGTCCCCTACTCCTTTGAGCCACAGGTGCCGCCCAATAATTAACCAATTTTTTTTTGCCGTTTTTTTTTTTTTTTTTTTTGGCTGGGGCTGGGTTTGAACCTGCCACCTCCAGCATATGGGGCCGGCGCCCTACTCCTTTGAGCCACAGGTGCCGCCCTTAGAGTTTTTTTAACTTAATCTTTCTACTGTTGATCTAATGCTTTACTATTTCTCCATTGTGCCTAGTATCCTAAGTTCAGAGGCTCTTTTAAGTTGATTTTTCTAGAAAGTAAAATAACTTCTTTAAGCCTTCATCTACAAAACAGGGATAATAAAACACCTAATTTAGAGGTTTATTGTGAGTTAAAGATGTAACACATGTGAAAAACTTTGAGTAGTACTTGTTGGCTAGTAAGCATCTAATAAAAGCTTGTAATTACTATTGTTGTTATTTTATTATTAGTGTGACTTCTAGAGGGAAAGTGAATCAACACTTGCAACCATCTTTCATGTTCAATCAAAATTTGGGTGGGGGTGTGTGTGACACACCTTTTGGGGGAGGGACACAATCATAAGAGGGACTTTACCTAACAAATGAAATCACTGTAACCTGGTACCCTCAATGAATCCCCAACAATAAAAAAAAAAAAAAAAAATTGTCCCATGATGGAGGCTGGGGTTGTGACCTGGGCAGGAGCCAGCATTGGGGGATACCATTACTGAAGCTGGGGCTTCTGTGTCCTGGCCTGCCTAGTCATACCCCTATTAGGTGTGGAGAACTGGGAGGAAGCACAGTCACCTCCCACCAGGATGCAGGATTTGGGGTTGGGGGTGAGTCATGGCCTCTTACTGGCAAAAGTTGGGGTTATCCCTAAGCCCCCCCAACTCCAGCCTGGAATGTGAAGTGACTTCTTAACCCCATTGGCTATGGCACCTTGTGAACTGGGCTGCTGTTGCTTGGGCAGGGTAGAAGGTGCCTGAAGGAGCATGGGTGTAGATGTCCTGTCAGCCAAGAAATAAAAGTTTTATCTCAGAGCTGCAAAAAATAAATAAATAAATAATTTGTTCCTTTATGCTTTTTTCAGCTACATGAGCCTGTTCATATCCTTTTTGTTTAAAAATAATAATAGCTACAATGTGTTGCATGCTTCTAGGCAGTTGGTGTATATTATCATGCTTTTTTGTTACAAAATATTTCAGACAAGCAAAAAGGTATAAAGGATAATATATCAATCTCCTGTGCAATAATCATCATCCAGTTTATGAACAAAGATATTATAAACATAGTTGAAACTCCAGTATATCCATCTCAAGTCAATCTCCTTACTTTACTGAAGAGGCACCAGTTATCCTGAATGTGGAGTTTATCATTCCCATGCATGTGTTTATACTCTTACTACATAGTATTGTTTATGTTTAAACTGGTTGGAATTGGGTTTTCTCTTGCTTGCAGTTAAAGCAAAGATATAATGCACTTTGGAGGATGAAGAGGAAGAAGAGGAAGAGGAGAAGTTGTTGTTCTGTAGCATTGAAGTGCAGAGATGTTAAGCACCTTATACAGGAGAAGGGGCCTTTGGGTGGGATTTGTAGATAACTGTTGCCCTCCTAGACAGTAGTTTCTGTAGCGTATGGGAGGGGCAGTGCAGAGCTCAATTACAAGGGAAGAAGGGAAAATAAGATTAGAGACAGCAGGGATAATGAGTCAAGGCCACCACTGAGAAATATGGCAATAAATGGAAAATGTCAGGACAGTAGTGTGAAAGGGAGGACTGACCTTGGAGGAAAGATGAGAGTACACACACACCCTGAAGGGAAAGGACGATAGGTGGGATTTGTCTGACGAGATCAGAGGCCGTATGATGGAGTAAACAAGAAGAGAGGCAAAGGACGCGGTATATGCAGGGGCCAATTCTTTCTTTCTTTCTTTCTTTTTTTTTTAAGAGACAGAGTCTCACTTTAAGTAGAGTGCTGTGGCGTTACAGCTCACAGCAACCTCCAACTCCTGGGCTTAGGCGATTTTCTTGCCTCAGTCTCCCGCGTAGCTGGGACTACAGGCGCCCACCACAATGCCCAGCTATTTTCTGTTGCAGTTTGGCCGGGCCGGGTTCGAACCCACCATCCTCTATATGGGGCTGGTGCCCTACTCACTGAGCCACAGGCGCTGCCCCAGGGGCCAATTCTTGCTTATCTCCATGTCTCTATGCCCTAGCACTGGGCCTGCCTCATAGAAGGAGCTAAGTACATGCTAAGTAAATAAACAGATGGATTAAACACAAAAAGCCTTGGAGGTGGGACGTATAAGGTAGCGGTTGGCTCAAGTCACAAAACCAGATGTAGAGCAATAGCTAAAGTTTATTTGGTGCCTCAGTGAAGGCAGGCTGAGACTTAATAGGCATTAGTCCCAAAGAGCAGGAATGCTTATTTTTTTAAAAGATTTTAGGTAGGTTAGGAAGAAGAAAGTGTTACTTTGGTGCACTAGTGGCTGCTGCCAGGTACAGTTCCAGCTGACTTCCTGCTGAGACCATTCAGTTAGTTTATGGTTTAGCTCCCCTGGAGCCATTGTATTTGCTACTATCTCCTCCTTCTGCCTGGGTCCCAGCAGGCGGTGGTTTCAGCACAGGTCACTGAACAGCCAACACAGAGTGCTCTATGCTCAAAATGGAGTGGCCTATGCTTGTTCTGTTTTGGGAGTTCCTCTGATCAACCTGTCAGGAGGGACATTCTTCCTCACAGAAAATCATAAAGAGGAAAGATGAAAACCAAGATTTTTTGAAATGGACTCATATCCATTTCAAAGGTGTCATAACTTTCATTTTCTCAGGTGTTTTTGAAATAGCAATTCCATTTATGGGATGGAACCCACAGACATTCCACCATCAGTGCATGTGGTTATGTGTACAAGGATATTTGTTGCAGGTTTATGTGGATTGGCTAAAACCTAGACACAATCTGGATGCTCTCAGGAGGTGAACAATTAAAAAAAAAGCAAAAAACAAAAAACATGGTACATTCAACCCATGTAACACAGGGGCTATCAGTTATCAATCTGAGTCTAGTCGTGATAGAAACACCACTTAGTAATCTGAACAGAGACCTTCAAAATTCAGACTTTTTTTTTCTTTCAAGACAGAATCTAGCTGAGTTGCCCTGGGTAGAGTGCCAGGGGATCATCATAGCTCACAGCAACCTCAAACTCCTGGGCTCAAGTGATCCTCTTCTTTCAGCCTCCCAAGTATCTGGAACTACAGCTGCCTGGCACAATGCATGGCTAGTATTTTCTGGGTTTTTTTTTTTTTTGTTGTTGTTGTTGTTGTTGTTTTTTAGTAGAGACTGGGGTCTCACTCTTGCTCAGGCTGGCCTAAAGCTCTGAGCTCAAGCAATCCACCCATCTTGGCCTCCCAGAGTGCTAGAGTTATAGCATAAGCCACTGTGCCTGGCCAATATTCAGAATTATTGACTGTAAGAAGAGATTAGAATAATTGCTTAGTTAGGAAGTAAAGAGAATTCTGAAGAATATGGGAAGCAATCACTACCCCTAACTAGACTTGAGATAGAGCATCCAAGGAAAAATCTCTTGCCCCTCTGAGTGAAATCCAGACCTTGTTGGAGAGGACATGGCTATGGCTCACTAAGTGACAAATCAGTGGAATTCACTGGAAATTCATCCTCTCAAACTCGTTAGGCATCTCCCTTCTAGGGAGATGTCTCATCATACATCGTACTCTGCTACAAAACCACCTCAGAGTGTTGGGAGGAAGCTGCTGGTGGTGCTGTTGACTACCACACACTGCAAGGGCTGAGTCTTACTGGCCACTGAGTGGAGGTTATTTTCAAGTTCTCTGTGATCCTCAGAGAAAAGATTTCAGGACAATTTTGGGAGTACCAGGTAAGCCTAAATCAAGTGCTTTTTTTTTTTTTTATAGAGACAGAGTCTCATTTTGTCACCTTCGGTGGAGTGATGTGGCATCACAACACAGCAACCTCCAGCTCTTGGGCCTAGGCAATTCTCTTGTCTCAGCCTCCTAAGTAGCTGGGACTACAGGCGCCCACCTTAATGGCCTGCCATTTTTCTTTGTTGCAGTTTGGCCGGGGCCAGGCTCAAACCCCCACCCTCAGTATATGGGACCAGCGCCCTACTCACTGAGCCACAGGTGCCACCCAGTCTACTTTTTTTAATGACCTTGTTCATGCCCAGAGAATGTGGCCTGGAAAGGGCCTGTTTAGGCCTAGAGATGGAGGTCTGTGATGAGACTGATTTCTAAGCTTACCCAGACCTAGAAAATGGGGGGCAGGTCCCTGTCCAATCCTGATCAGGGGAACCCTGTATCGACAGTACCCAAATGAAACAGCTACATATTCTTGAGCTCTTCCTCCTCCCCTAGGTACCCTTGAGTTCTGTAACTGAGGCCACTAAAAGGAGTGTGTTATTTCAGTTAGAGCAGTTCTGATCTGTGTTGACTTCAAGGCTGGGAACAGGACAGTATTTCCCAAACCTGAATAATTTCAGAAGTGCCTTATGATTTTGATATTCCCTCTTATCATCTACTCTATACTATTTAATTACTTACTTTTCTTCGTGTTTTTAAAGATTAAATTCTATTTAATAAAGAAATCTGGGGCTTCAAAATATCACTTGACATAAGTAGAAGGCAACTATAAAAACAAATGCAATGAAATGAATAAATTCTGACTAGATACAATTTATTTTTGACTAGATATACTTAAAAAAGAAATTAGCAAATTAGCAAGTGTGGGAATAGTACTAGTAGAAACTAAAACTTCCTTTTGAATCATTTTCTTTCTTTCTTTCTTTTTTTTTTTTTGCTCTAAAATAACAGGAACTGACACATGCAAAGTGTTTAGTGCCCAATAAATGGTAGTTTTAATGTTAGAAATAACCCAGGACAGAATTACTAGATTATTCTGTTTTTCCTGATGAGAAAATAGGGCCGAAAGGATATGACTTTGACGAGATTGTACACCTTGTAAATGGTTGGAGTTAGGATTCAAACCCCCAGTCTAAATCCAGAGCCCAGGTCTTAATCACAATAATTCATATACTACCTAAAACCACCATTTTTGAAACCACAGGGATGAAATGTAGTATAGTGAAACTTGCTGAGAATAAAAGGCAGTAAATCATGGTGGGGGGTGGGGACTGGAATTAGTGGGAAGCCTTGGAATAGGTTGCCAGATAAATTACAGGTCATCCAGTTAAGTTTGGGTTTTAGATAAACAATTTGTAGTGCAGGTATGTTGCAAATTGTAAGTTATTTTTTATCCGAAATTCAAATTTAACAAGAGGTTCTGCATTTTTATTTGCTATATCTGGCAATCCTATTAGGAATCAAGGGCATAGTTCCAGCAGGAAGTTTAGTCCCTGGGAGAGGCAGACAATTACAGTTTAGTAATTCCAAAAGGAAGTTTAGTCCCTGTGAGAGGCAATTACGGAGAGAGGCTGTGGTAAATCTAACTCCTGTCACTAGGCGGCAGTAGAGAACTGAGGAAAGGGGGGAGGGGCTGGTGATGAGCAGAGAGGAGCATCTGGGAAAAGTGCTTTGGGGCTGCTCTAGACGTGCAGAATCTCAAATCAAATCAGCATGAGTCAGGAACAGGCAGCTCAAGGAAAAAGAACAACTTATAAACATGAAAAGATGCTTAGTCCCACTCATAATTAAATAGACCTAAAATAATATAAGTTATTTTCCATCTCTCAGATTGGCAAAAATTAAACTATCGACAAAGATTAATAATACTGTGTTATGAAAAATGTGAGAAAATCCTGTGTGAGTGGAGACTGGTGTGCCATCTTTGGATTAATATCAAAATAAATGTATGTGACCTTTAATCAGTGATTTAACTCCTAGCTGAGATTTATCAGACAAACTTACTCTCTCTTGGATGTGTGGAAATGTGATGGTATAGTCGCAAGGTGGAGCTGGGTTGTTCCTCCTGAAAGCACCTTAGATATCGATGTTGACTCCGCCGGCTGTGAATGTCATTGACCAGTGGGAAGAGAGAGGGGAAGCTCTGGCTTAAGGAGCTGAATGTTACCCACACTTGTCCCCAACTCCCAGTTTCTTCCTCCCAACTACATTCATCTTTGCCTTTCTGACAAGTAGTAGATAAAGTATTGGCTCAGTGCCCATAGCTCAGTGGTTAGGGCGTAGGCCACATACCCCGGGGCTGGCCCAGCCTTCTAAACAACAATGACAAGGAGAACAACAACAACAACAACAACAACAACAAAATAGGCGTGTGTTGTGGCAGGCACCTGTAGTCCCAGCTACTCAGGAGGTTGAGGCAAGAAAATTGCTTAAGCCCAAGAGTTTGAGCAATACAATGAGCTGTGACCCCCACGGCACTCTACCGAGAGCAACATAGTGAGACTCTATCTCAAAAAAAAAAAAAAAAAAAAAAAGTATTGATTTTTAGAACCATCCAGACCTGATGGCAAATCCTGGTTCTGCCCTTACTTGTTGTGTGACCTTGGCATAGCAATTTCACCTCTTTGTTCCACAGCTCCTTATTTTCATTCATTCGATCAATCCTACTTGTATTCAAAATATTTATTGATTGCTCAGTGCCTGTAGCTCAGCCACTAGGGCCCCAGCCAGATACACTGGAGCTCGATGGTTCAAATCCAGCCCAGGCCTGCCAAACAGTGACAACTACAACCAAAAAATAGCCCGGCATTGTAGAGGGCGCCTGTATTCCCAGCTACTTGGGAAGCTGAGGCAAGAGAATCACTTTAGCCCAAGAGTTGTATGTTGCTGTGAGCTGTGACGCAACAGCACTCTATGGAGGACGACAAAGTGAGACTCTGTCTCAAAAGAAAACAAAAAACCAAAGTACTAAGAATTTACTGGGCACTGGAATTCCATGGTGAACAAGACAAATTATCTTATCTTTAAGAGCTTTCAGGTGTGAAGGATTGTTGGGAAAACAATGAACAGGAAAACTAATACATAGTGTCATATGGGAATGGTAGAAGGTGCTATAAAGATAATAAAATAGGTTAAAATGATAGAGTGGTCAGGATTGCTCCTTCTGTGTGAATGGAGATGGTAATCCCTACTTCATAAGGCTAAAGATTACATAAGATACTAATATGAAGCACTTAGTGGTTGGGATAGAGTATTAATAATGGTAACAGTTATTGAGTACTTGTTATATGCATGATACTGTTTCAAGTGCTACAGGTAGACTAACTCATGTAATGACCTTATTTTACAGATAAGGAAACTGAGGCACAGGAGGTTGACAGAGGGTAGAATTATGACTTGAACCTTCACAGTTTGGTCTCAGAACCTATGTTTTTTAACTGCTTTATTAAATATTAGTGGCTCTCTCTGTCTTTTATATCTTGATTTATGGAGGATTGGGGGTCTCAGAGGAGAACGTGTTTAAATCTGTTGGAAGTGTAGAGGCTTCAAGTCCAGATGGGACATATGGAAGCTTGTGGTGCAAATGCAAGGGCATATGGAAGGTGAGTAATTATGCAATCTGGTGATGCTAGTGGAAGATAAGAAAGAGAGTTGAGGATAATGGAGTCATGAGATAATGGCATAAAAAGGGTGTCTTAATTGGCTCAGTCTGCCATAATAAAATACAGTTGACCTTTGAATAACACCGGTGAGAACTATGAGGGTCCTCTTACACATGGGTTTTTTTAGATTTGTGGCAATTTGAAAATACAGATGAACTGCATACCCTAGATATATTGAAAAAAATAAGAAAAGGTTAGGTATGTCATGAATGCATATAATATACAAGGTCTGACAATTAAGTTTGTGAACTCATCCTAGAAAGTGCTACATACCTAATTGCTGAATATCACTAAGGTCTTTTTTTTTTTTTTTTTTTTTTTTTTTTTTTATTAAAAGATTTTAAAATTAAAAACCATTTTTTTTTTATATTGCAAAAAAACAAAAAACAAAAAAAAAA
>CAUYPK010098908.1:0-16625 GCA_963574355.1 Loris lydekkerianus
TTGGAGTGTTTTGATCTTGTTTTGCACGATCTCAGATCTGTTGGCATAAAAGTAGCACTTCTCCTGTAAAAATAAACAGATGCCTCCCTTTTTGGCAGTTAATAGGACTAATCCCCTTCTTGTTGAGGCAAGTATTTGAAGTTGGGAAAACTCTCCTCGTTCTTTCTCTTGGTTCCTCTTCTGAATCATGCTTCTAAGATAGTTCTAAAATAACTAAGATAAATCCTATTTGATTCTTAAAATAGTCTGTCAGACAGGTAAGTCTGGTGTTACTACCAATAGTTCACAGGTGAAGAATCTGAGGATGTAGAGATAAATGTGTCTGAAGATGTCTAGCTGGTGGATCAGAAATCCAGACACTAATTCTCAGTCCAATTCTCTTCTGCTGTGTCCTGTTTCTTTCCCCACTCCTAGGCACGTTTACAACAGGTAAGAGAGCTTAGTAGTGATATTTTAAATAAGACTCAAATTAAATATTCATCTATTTGTATTTAGATTCATTGATTTTGTTCAGTGTCTATGTTAAACTGGAGTCATTGCTCTCCCTCTAGTTTTCCACTCTGAAGTCTGAAATAAATGTATATTGATTTCTTTTATAATTAGAGGGATTTTGAGGAGATGCTTTTGGTTGTTAGGGAACTTGAATCACAGCTCTCAGCTACATCACTGTATAGGTACCTCCTACTACGTGCACAGGGACCTCCTCTGATGACGTCATTTGTAGGATAATTGTCTTGGTCTGCTCAGCCCTTTCCAGCCACTAGCCAGGAGGGGAGCAGGCAAATGGAGTAATCCTAGGGGTGAAAAACCTTGCCAAAAACTTCTCAGTGTTTTTGGCTTGTTGAACAATAATGAGAGAGTTTATTTCATTCATGTTGAAGAAATTTTAATGTTAACCACATCGAAGTTCCATCTTTAGTCCCTCTGCTTTTCTCTTTTTTTCTGTTAAATTACAACTGTGTACCTTAATGCATTTATGGGGTACTTTTTAAAGGTCTTGTTCTTTTACCTGGGCCAGAGCTTAGTGGTATTGTCATAGCTCACTGCAACCTCAAACTCCTGGGCTTAAGTGATCCATCCACCTTATCCTCCCAAGTAGCTGGGACTCTAAGTGTATGCCAACATGCTCGGCTAATTTTTCTATTTCTTATAGAAATGGGGTCTTGCTCTTGTTCAGGCTGGCCTTGAACTCCTGACCTCAAGAAATCCTCTTGTTTTGGCCTGCCAGAGTGCTAGGATTTCAGGTGTGAACCCATATCCAGCCTATTCCTTCTACTTTCATAACAGTTGCAGCCTGTTGTAGAGATATAATCTAAAATAATAAGGGAGTACAAGAAGTGATATTTTAGAACTAAATTCTACCTATAGTTTGAATTTGGCTTGGGGCCTCCATCTATCCAGTGCTTCTCAACCTGTGGGTCATGTATTCAAGGCCCGCAGCATTAGGAAGGTTGAGAACCGCTGATCTAGCTATCCAGGGGACTTTGGAGACAATGCCATCAAATGTGACAAAGGAGAAGTAACTATTTCCTTTTTGTCTTTTCTTGGATAGCCTATCCCCTCAATGTAATAATTCCTACTCCCTTTAACCCTATACTTTCTAATGTGCTAACAAGAAAAGGCAAGGGGACTCTAGAAAAAGTCATTTAAAGCAAAACATGAAACATAAAAACATAATTAATGCATAATTTTAGATCATGAGAAAAATGTGTTGGGAAAAAGAGTTTGACAGGGGAAGGGAGCCATAGTATAGCTTCAGAACACATTTTGTCTAAAAATAGAAAGAAAGAGCAAATTGGCAGAAAGGGACAGTCCTCAACAATCTTAAATTATTACTTAAATATTTCTTATCGCCAAATGCTTGTCTCTTAAAGAAAAAAAACAATGCCAAGATGTAAACAGAACTTTTCTAAATTTCAAAGAATAGGAGTCAACTATGTTGTAGGAAGACTAGATTATTCTGTAAATCAATTATTACACAGCTCCAACTGGGACTTTAGTTTTCTTTTAATTTCAGCAGGCCTTTTCTCTCTTTCCCTAGACTCATTTTCTCTCCACCGAAATCCCTGGGGATGTTCCTCTCTCACCACTAACTTGATCCTTGCCCTTTTATCCCTGAGTCCCAATTCACCCAGAATCCAATTTTATCTGTATTTTTGGTATACTGATATTTTTTTTTTATTGAATAATGTGTCCATACTATAATTCTTTTCTTCTGATATCAAAGCAGATATCAAATAGTTTCTATTTCTCTTCTCTTTCTGAAAACAAGGTACATGGCAGGACTGTTTCTGGGACAAATTATCTTCCTCCATGAAAATATAGTGAAGATGTGTTTTCCAAAGATATTGCAGAAACAAAATGTTTTGGACATTTCCTCTAATTTATTGTATCCGGCAAGTGCCATAATGAAAGATTAGAAACCAAAAAAAAAAAAAAAAAAAATTTCAAAGCCTAATGTTACCTGGAAAGGGATTATCTATTTAATTACCATGAAGGTTCCTTATTATAAAATTCAAAATGTTCAAATAGCAGAAACTCAGGCAGTGATTTTAAAAATATTGTTACTGTGAAATATTACACACATATAGAAGAGTACTTAAAATAAACATATGCTGTATTAAGAAATTATAAGCCAAAGGTCCATGTAAAGACTATAGAAGTTGCAAAGGAACTCAGCACTGCAGGACTCTCTGAAGGTGTCAAGTGTCTGTTTTCCAGCCCTTCTCCATTCCTCTCTCAGAGAGCAGCAGTATACTAACTTTTGTGATAATCATTTCTCTGTTTTTCTTTACACGTTTTCCAAATGTGAATATGTTCCAAACAGTATACACAGGGGGCCAAAAATGTATACACATTTTGAGAAAGGAAAATACTGTGTTAAAATTGTAATTCTCAATACATAGCAACAATGTTTGCTGTATTATATCTTGTATCTCTAGTAATTGCAGAGGTCAAATGCGACTTGAGGATTACAATCTTAATAGGACTTTTTCCTTTCTTAAAATGTGTATACTTTTTTGGTACCCTCTGTAGTTTTTAAGCTTTGTATATGTAAAACCGTACTGTTAATATATTTGCTTCTATCTTGCTTCTTTTGCCCAAGGTATGATGTGGAAGAATTTTCCACATTGTTGTGTATACTTTAGGGCGTTCTTTTTTCATGATGGGTTAGCTCATTGTACGCCTGTGCCTACCACCCACCTGCATTCCATTGTGAATAGATATTTGGGCTTGACACTTCGTTTGACACTTTGGTTATTACAAATATTGTTGAAATGAATATCCTTGTGTATGTCTGTACTTATATATACATTTTCAAGGGTGCATATGAAAGAACCAGACCAGCGTCATGTTAGGAGTTAAGTTTCTCTTCCCCTTACCCCCTGCCATTTAATTTCACCTTCCAGGCATTACCAGGCATGCCCCAGCAAGCCCAGGCAAGACCAGGCATCATGAGACAACTGCCCACCAATCAGGGACCCTCCCCCCACACCTAACCAATCTAGAAGCGCCCCTTTTGTTTCAAGCTGTGCACACCTGCCCGCTGGGCGGGACCATAAATAACCCTCTGCTCCAGAGCTCAGGGCTCCTGGCATGGATCCGTTGTAGCGGAGACCCCAGGAGTCCAAGTTCGAACTTGCAATAAAACGGCTTTTTGCTTTTGCATCTGACTCGGCTCCCTGGTAGTCTTTGTGGGGGATTTCAGGATCTGGGCACAACAGCCACCTTTTAATAGCTTTATAGCAATCACTGTTTTAGAGAATGGATTTAAACGCTTTTTCTCTTTATGGTATTATCACCCAGTGAACTCCAACAAACACCTTCTTTACATTCCCAATTCCTATCTTAACTTTAAAAGGGACTTAAATACACTGGTATGTTGATTTAAATACACTATTTACTATACCACTAAATGCACCGTTTGTACCCCAACACCTCCCAAATCCATTATTCACCCTCTCTGTACGGGTCTATTTATTTCTTGGGAGACTGACTCCTACCATCACCTGGTCTTCTTGCCACCTGCCTCTGGTTGAGTTTGACTAATGGGAGGGTGGGTGTCATCTGGTTCTGGTGCATTTGTGTAATAGGATGAGATACACAGGCAAGAAAACTAAGGGGAGAGAGGCTGGATTTTGTGTTTGTTTGTTTTTTTCCTGACTCCCTTCCTGTCTTGGCATGAGGCCCCAGCAACAGTTCCACTACTTCATGACTCTAGTTCTTTCTGGAAAGTTCGTCGTTCATGAACCCAGTTTTTACCATTCCAGGATCACTATTTCTTTTCCTTGTCTCTTTAATCCCCAGAGTGGGAACAGCTTCTCTAAGCGTTTGCCTTGGCCTGTTTGTTTACTTACCCCACCCCACACTTCTGTAAGGCTTTCTAAAGTCTTCCCTGATCCATTAGGGGTAAATCTGTTTCTTCATGAGACTCTGCCTGATACCTGATTTTTAAATTTTCTTTAAATAGAAGTCGGAAATGTTTTCTCAAGTACGATGCTCACTCAAGTTTTTTGCCTAGTTGTCATATTCGATTTCAGGTTTAAGTAGACAAGCATTGCCAAAAATGAAGATATCCCTTAAAACATCAAAAGGGATACAAAGGACCGGCCAGTGTAATCGAATATTAGGTGATGTGCATGAAAGCGAATTGAAATATGTATTACGCAAATTAATCTAGAATAGCAAATTGAGGCCCATGTGAATTATCTGCAAGCTGACGATTACTCAAATTATTCACGGTTTTCTGAATCTCTGATATGTAAGTATTTTTTTAGTGTACCCTACTTTTTAAAGTGTATTCAAGAAGGTCTTCTTTAAGGCCCAGTAAAACTATTTACCTGCATTTAATATGGTTTCCTTTTGTTCTGGTTTTTGCAGAGAATACACCACCCTTGTAAGCGAAGAAGCAAGGTCAAAGCAGAGTCTGAATACCTGAAAGAACCAAGAATTTCAACATTTCAACTGCTTCTAGGGCCTGCCCTTATTTTCCAACATTTAAGCTTAAGAGAAAATATACACACAACCTCTCCAGAATTCCTGCTCTTTTTGAGCTCTGAACAACATATAAACACTGCTCTTCCTTTATAAGGACTGCTGTTGATGACCCTAAGCTTAGCGCGAATTCCTAAATCCACGTTGAGGAAACACTTACTGTTGGTAAACTATTTTTGTCTTGGGTACTTTGATTTTATCAAATTCCAGTCCAAATGACTAAAGGAGTTTTTTTTTTTTTTTTTTAAAGCTTTAGTTTAATTTGAACAGTCTCTCCATTTGTTTAAATATACAAGTATTAAATATTTAAGTACGACCATCTTAAACCTCACCTAAAGGTTAAAGGTTAGCATAACCAAATAACCCCAGAGATGCTGCTAAATTACTTTTGGATAGATATAGGTAGTGAAATTTTATTTGTTAAGATTTTTTTTGGCTTCTTTTAAAAGTTAGAATGTGTCTAAAATAGTATACCAAGTTTTAGTCTTGGTATGTTATTTTTAAAGAAATGACAGTGTGATATTGACTATGAGGTTCATATTTCTTGGAGCACTCCCTGGGACATAGTAGATACAAAATAAAGACCATGTATTATTGTCAAGCAAGCCCAATGCCATCCATTTATTGAAGAGATCCATTCTGGTTCTTCATACCAGCCAAATATTTATTATCATATAAGCTTTATTTGACATTTTAACAATTCTTTTGCTTGTGGATTTAATGTTTTGCATGTGGTATGAAACAGATTGCAAAGATAGACTCCTATGGAACATGCTGTGTTTAGGGTTAATTCCTAAGCAGGATGTTGTTTGTACTAACTACTTAATAGCCCCTGCAATCAGTACGAGAATAATGTATAGTTAATAATTTTACAGCTACCCTCTCCTAACACAAAACATAAGGTATTTAAATAGAGAAAACAGACTTAAACGCAATTTGCATCAACACATTACACTAATGCTTTTACCTAGGGAAAAGAAAAAGAATGTGATAGATTTTAATGCCTATTGTGCTACAAAGAGACACTCAGTCTTGCTCTGACACTGAAGTATCTTTTACAGTTAAAAAAATTAGTTTTCCTTCTTTATTTCTACTAACTGCTAATTGCTTAAAGTTCTTAAGTTTCTGAGGATTTGAAATGAACTTATTGTGTGTATGTTCACACATATGTATTTATGTATGTAGTTTTTTAAACATGACATAATTACTAAGTCTAGCTTCTGTGCTATTGCTCTGCCTTGTAATCCTTGGCTATATTTTAATTGAATGTGTTCAATACTTGGAAAAATACAAGGTGAAAACCAGTTAACATCCTGGAAAAAAACAGAGCTGAGATAGGATGACAAATACAAAATGGAGTATGGGTAAAGTCAGAAATTGAAGAAAGAGGTTTAGCAGTATCCACTGAACATTTCCAGACCTGTTAGTGTTCTTGGGGTGCTTTGAGCTGTGCATCAAGAAAGTATGCACCTGAAAGCAGAAACTGGCATGCAGAGCTCAATGCATTATTAGCAACATACATAAATACATTTTTTAAACCTTCTCTGTTCTATAAAATTTGTATAGTTTTCTCTCTTTACTTGCCACAGACTCAGTGAAAGCACCTGAATCATTTTCTAAAGTCTGGCGCTGTAAAGATCTGGGAGGGCCCGTTCATTCTCCAGCTGAGGGAAATGAAACTCAGACATGTTACGTGACTCACCCAGATTCACCTGTTAACTGACAAAACGGGGCTAGAAGTCCATTTACCTTAGTCCCAGATCTGTGCTCTATTCCTTAGCACATATTTGAATGATGAAGTAAATTGGGAAAGAATTGTGATAAATCAGTAAAAGCTCACTATTATAACATGGGTTATAATTTCCAAACTGGTATTTGAAGGCATTATTGGAGCATAAGTGTCTTTTATACACACAAAAATGGGCTGAGTGAACAAATAAATTTGAGCTATTTTAAAGGAAACAGTGTGATCTGACTAAAATAGATTCAAGAATTTTTATTGTTTCTATACGTTTTCTAGGTTGAGGTTTTTAAAGTGTTTAATCAAAGGAATCAGAGTATATTATATATGGAAGAATGAACACAGATTGAGAGAAACCCGGAGTTCTTGGCCTTGATTTATCATAGCTCAGCTGTTTGACTTTGGCAAGATTATTTAAGTTCTTTGAGTCTTACCCCTTCAGTTTGAAAATGAATGTATTTATTTCTTGGTTTTGGTGTGAGATCATATGATGGTGTTTAGTAAGGCACTGTATAATGCAAAGTGTTATAATTATATAACAGAGCACAGTAGATAACAACAATGCTTGAATTACACTGTCCATATACGTCATAACACTGTTTCCAACTCTTATTGGCGAAGCATCTCTTTAAGCCTCAGTTTCCTTATCTATGAAATGCATAAATCAACTATACTAACATCAGAGCTTCTGTGAGGATGAAGCTGGTTAATTTATACAAATGGCACCTCTTTTTTCAACACTATCATTACATTGAAATGCTTTACATTGTAAAATCAAATGCTTTAAATTACAGAAATAATCATATAAGGGCAAACATTAATAAAAGGAAAGATATTAAATTATTCTAAAACATCCCATCTATAAAACACTGTTAAAGTTAAACGAGGAGGAAATTCGTTAAACAAATTCATAGGGAGTGACTGGAGAATGAACACAGCTAATTTAAAAAGCAGGCTAAGGACTAGCTTTGCTCAGAATTCTCATCCCTTGGCTCAACTGACCATTGTAACCTTATTTGTTTTAATGATAGTTCCTCATTTTGTTCCCATTTGTGCTCCATGTCCAGAATCACAGAGGGAAAAATTGACGAATTTTGGCCTGTGTCCAGTGTTCAGAGAGGGCAATTAAAGATGTGAACCATGAGAGTGGTTTCACTTTAGCCTGTAAAGAAGGGAATAGGGGTCAATAAGCTACATGTCAATACAATTGTAATGCACTGGTAAGAATTTTGATCACTGCATTAACCTCTCTCTGAAATTTAACACTAGAACTTATTTAAGTTTTTTGCACAAAATGTAATTTTAATAGGAAGAAGGAAATTCAATTTTCAGAAGAAGAAAAATCTACAAAAGGTCTTTGAGTTGATAAAGATTCTTTAATTTGGGGGAAATTACGTAATTGCTTGGGTTCTTTTCAACAAATAGTCATATGAAATATTATCCTCAAGACAAATTTTGGGAAATTTTTAAGATTAAATTCTTACTTGGTTCATAATGGTGCATTAATTCTGAAAACTGCATTGTTCAGTATACAAGGAGAAAGGATCCATCCATGTTTGCACATCGGGCCGTACAGAAGAACATTTATTTGAGAAAACTCAGTGTGACAGGACACTTGGGAGTATGTGGCCCCTCATTCTCTGGGCAGCACACAGCAATCTGTTTCATATGCCAAGGATAGACCTAAGACAAGGAACACTAAAGATGGAAACTTCGAAGCTGGATGATTAAGGGAAGACCAGCTTTCCTCTTGCTATGATCAGGAGCTGAACAAACATCCCTCGGAGGCGGATGAGGGACTTACATACTCTTCTCAGTTGTATATGAGATAGTCATATAAGCCGGAAGCATTAGTTTACCACTGTCTTTATTTGGAAATTACATATGGTTTAAAGATATGTCTGGGTGCCATGTTGACAAGGGGTGGATGGTGGTGGCTTTATACGATGTTAACTTTTGCTAGGCTTAACTTCTTTTAGTAGAATTCTCTTCACTATGTGCTTCTAGTTGGGGTGGGGTGCAAGGGATTTTTTATTTTTTATTTTTCAAGATTTGAAGGATGGAAAAGAAAAGCTACCATACAGTTTTCAGAAGGTCAGGGCAGGTGTTGTTGAGATCTTAGCATTTTGTGAGGTGATGGTGTAGGGCAGCAGCCAGGCCGGCAGCCGCTCCATTTTCCTCCAAATCCCCTATTAGCTTCCTCTACCTCTGGGAAGGTATGTGTTTTTTTCCACGATGAAGAGTACCAGCCATTTTTGTAAGATGCTCAAATTATTGCAGTCAGAGGTAGCAAGCACCTAACTGGATTCCCATCTGTCCCTGTGGGTTTCAGCCTGAGCTACAGTCCCTGCCTGTTACTGCTCATCCTCTCTCCCCTATTTCACCCCCATCTTGCCTTCTTGATCTCTTTCCCTATGGATTCCAAGCTCCAACATCAGATGTAAAAATAATAGTTTTCTACAAAATTTTATACCAACTTTTGTGATTACATTGGTCAAATTATATAATAAATTACACAGACACACAGACACACACACACACACACACACACATCTGCTAATATTTCTGTTTCTCTTACTGAATTCTGATTGATACAGAATTTGATATCAAAAATGAGGTATTCCTTGGAAGAACTATTCTTCATACATTGGTCAGAGAAATGGTAAGATGGTAGCGAGAGTGAGATGTACTATAAATTCCTTCTCAAGTATGTTAGGGAGAAGGAGAGATTAGATCAGATGGGCACCAGACAATACTTAGTCCACTCAGGAGAGTGTAACAACATTTCAATAGAGGGAATAGTATTAGTAAGGCCACAGAAGAGTTTCCACTTTTTCTCTTTGCATCATGTAGCAATGGTCTATTGCTGTGTAACAAATTACCCTGATCAGCACTTATTTCTCATGAGTTTATATATCAACTGCATGGTGCTTCTGGTCTTGGCTAAGGTCATTCATTCCTCTGTCAGCTTAGGGTCCGCTGATCTTGGCTGGGCTCTCTCACACGTGGACTGATTTGCAGCAAGCCAGTCCTATGTAGCTTCAGGCAGGAAAAGTAGGTTCTGTCAAATGTGCTCTCTTCCTCCAGCAGGCTGGTGTGGGCTTATTCTCCTGGAAGAGGCAGGGTTCCAGGAGAGGAAATGAAAACATGTCAATGCTTTTTTTTAAAGTTTCTGCTTATGCCAAGCCTTCTAAAGCCCTATTGGTCAAAGCAAATCATACGACCAGTATCAAGAGTGGGAGGGAACTTCAATTATAGGTCCAAGGGAATGGGCACAGGAATACCAATAATGGAAGCCACCAGTGCAATCAATCTATCATGCTACATGTAAACCTCTCCAGTTACAACTCTCTCCACTCCCATGAAAACATCCTAACACCCAGCCATGTCTAAAATTATTAGCAATTTAGTATAAGCTTTTACCTCCTGATCAATTTTAAGGCTTTTCTTTGATTGCTTAAAATTGGCCAGGATCTGTATGCTTTTCTTATGGAACTTTTCACATTGTACTTTAATTGTTCAAGTATTTTAGTTTCCCCCTGCAGACTAGAAATAGGGAACTTTCAACATCAAGGCCACATGAGTCCCCTCCAGATCCCCTTGACCAAACCCAAATATCACAGAACAAATCCCTTCATTAAAAGGATTTGTTCTGTAAAATTTGGATTCAGTCAAAAGGTGGCACTCAAGGATCCATGAGGCTCGGATATCGCATGAGTTCATTAAGTAAGTTCTGTTTGACGGTGGTACATAAAGAGATGGAAGGAACTACATGGAAGAGGAAATATAACTAAGGAATTGGGATGTTTTCCTTAAGAACTAATTTTCCAGATTTTCTCTCTTTTTTTATTTTCTGTGATGTGAGATAAAATTAGTACATAAAGTCCCCAAATTTTCTATAAGTCTTTAAGAAACTTGGATTTATGCTTGTTTCTCAAAGAAAGACTTTTTTCTATGAAATTTTTAAAATATTGGAAGAAACAAAAGTTTCCTGACAAAGGTATACTATAATTTTTTCATAATGCTTACAAGCCAAGCAAAGAGTAGCTATTTTTGTTCTCACTAAAATATGAGCTCCATAGAAGCAGGGATTTTACTTGCTGGTTTGTTGAACCAACATAGAACTGTAACTGGTATATAATGTACAGATGTAACTAAGATAGCCTTGCTTGAGAAACTGTTTTGACTGTCTTAACATGATTAACTTGTCATTTTTTTAAAAAGAGAGATTTAATTCTGCTTGCAATATATTAGGGTTCCTAAGAAATCACTTAGCTTCTATTTTTTTCTCCTGTTTAGTAACTTTTTGTGGACTTTGAAGACCTTGTCTGGTTTCTGACTGCTTTTAATAAGGTGTTTTAAATCACAATAAATTACATTATTTTAAAAAGTGGAATCTTTGGTTGTTTTGTTCCTTGCGTGTGCGGGTGTAGGTGTGAATGTGAACATGTGGGTATGTGTGTTTGTGTGTGTGTGTGGTAGGGAGGGAGAAACTGAAGTGTAACTTCTAAGAGTGGCAGTGATTATTTCACAGTTAATTCAAGATTTTCCGAAATCGTCTTGTCCCTTGGCCTTTGCTGTGTTTAAATTTTGGAACTTGGTCATGTATAATTTTAGCTTTGATAGGCTTGTAAAGTCCTCTGCAGAAATAGGTGAGTTAATAAAGCCATTGATGAAATACAGATTTGCCTAGGGTTTTAAAAAATGACTTAATTTATTATTATTTTTTGATATGTTCTACTTAAAATTAATTTGTGCCATTTTGTTCTCTCCATGTAATATGCATTTGTAAATTGGATAAATAATGTTTTCTTAGAAATAGGCTGTCAGTTATGGGCAAAATCCACCCACTTACTAATACTCGTAATTTGCTTAACTTATGCATAAAATGCACAAAATCTTTGAGTTTGTAAAGTTTCAGAGACTTGAGTGTGGTGAACAGTCCTCTAGGATACAAATCATTTCTTGTTGGGCAGTAATAAAACCCCAGTTTGCTCATTCAAGATAAAGGAAGAGTTTCTGTTTCTGTTTTTAATGGGGTTTGATTTTTTTTCCTGCTAATTTGCTTGAGTTCTTTGCAGATTACGATTATCAGCCCTTTATCCTTTGTATAGCACACAGATATTTTCTCCTGTTGTGGAGGTTGTCTGTTTATTGATTGTGTCCTTGGCTTTGCAGAAACTTTTAGGTTCCATTTATTTATTTTTGTTGTTGCTATGATTTCTTTGGGGGGTACTCTTCATAAATTTTTCCCTAGGCCAATATCTATAAATAGAGTTTTTCTTCCTTCCTTCCTTTCTTTGGAACACCAAGCTCTTCTCTCCCTCCTTCTCTCTCCTCCCTCCATCCTCCCTTCTCTCATTCCCTGCTCTTTGCTTTCTTCTCTCTTCCTTTCTTATCTCTTTTCCCCACTCTCCTCCCTGTCTCTAACATCAAATAAACTTATACTTTTATATCCAAAAAAAGAGTTTTTTTCCAACATTAACTTCTAGAATTCTTATAGTTTCATGCCTTAGGTTTGAGTCTTTCATCCACTATGAATTAATTTGTGTGAGTGGTGACAGGTGCAAATCCTTTTCCAGTCTTTCGCATGTGGTTGTCCAGTTTTCCCAGTACCATTTAATGGATAGAGATTCTTGCCCCAGTGTATACTTTGTTCTGCTTTGTCAAAGATCAGCTGGGACGTGAGGTTGAGTTCACATCTGGATTCTCTGTTCACTCCATAGGTCTATGGCTCTGTTTCTGTGCCAGTATTATGCTGTTTTGGTTACAGCAGCCTTGTAGTTATGTCTTGAAGTTTGGTAAAGTGATGACTCCTGCTTTGTTCTTATTATATAAAGTTGCATTGACTATTTGGGGTCTTTGCTTGTTCTATACATATACAAAACATAGACTTATTTTTTCTAGATCTGTGAAAATGGCACTGGTATTCTACTGAGGATGTGTTGCATCTGTAAATCACTTTGGGCCATTTTAACAGTGTTGATTCAGCCAGTTCATGAGTGTGATATATCTTTTCATCTGTTTCATCCTTTGTGATATTTCTCCCTCAGTGTTAATAGTTTTCCCTATTCAGGCATTTCACCTCTTTAGTTACATTTCACCTCTTTAGTTAAATATATTCATAGGTATTTTATTTTCTTTGTCGCTACAGTGAAAGTTATTGCATCTTTGATTTGGTTCTCAACTTGACTGCAGATGGCATATATAGAAGCTATTTTTCAAATAAAAATAGTCTAATTGCCAAAAAACACAAGAAAAAATGTTTAACATCTTTAATCATCAGGGAAATGAAAATCAAAACCACAATGGGATGTCATCCTTGACTCCAGTGAGAATTGCTCTTGTCAAAAAGTCCCAAAACAGCAAGTGTTGGCATAGACGCAGAGAGAAAGGAAACTTACACCCTGTGGGTGGGACTGCACACTTGCATACCCTCTATGGAAAGTAGTATAGAGCTACCTCAAAGAATTAAAGGTAGACCTAGCATTTGACCTAGCAATCCTACTAGTAATTATTTCCTTGATGGAAAAAATGATATTTTATAAAAAATACATTTTCACTCAAATGTTTATAGCAGCATACATAATTCACAATTGCAAAGATGTGGAAATAATCTGAGTGACCAATATGTCAGTATAACAGGGAGTACTACTCAGCCATAAAAAATGGTGGTCTAGTATCTTTTGTAACAACCTGGATAGAACTGGAGACCATTCTTCTAAGTGAAATATTGCAAGAATGGGAAAACAAATATCATCTGTACGCAATACTAAATTGAAACTAGTAGATCAATACTTATGTGCACATATAGAAGTAAAACTCAATGGAAATGAAGAAGGTGTGAGTGGGGAGGAAGTATTGGGTAAATTCACACCTAACTGGTACAATGCACACATTCTGGTTGAAGGATACATTTATAACTTAAACTTAAAATGTAAAAAAGCAAGTTATGTTAACCAAAAAGTGTATCCTGAAATATTCTGAAATTAAAAAAAGAAGAAATTTCCCAAATAAAGGCCATTTATCAAAAATTTCTCCCTTAGAATCCTCAAACAACTCAAAATGGACCTTCCATTTGATCCTGCAATCTCATTACTAGGCATGTACCCAGAAGAAAAAAATTGTCGTATCATAAGGACATTTGCACTAGATTGTTTATCAAAACTCAATTCACAATGGCCAAGATGCAGAAACAACCTAAATGCCCATAAAGCCAGGAATGTTTTAATAAACTGTGATATATGTATACCATGGAATACTATTCAGTTGTAAAAAACATGGGAGACTTCACATCTTTCGTATTAATCTGGATGGAGTTGAAACACATTCTTTTCAGTAAAGTACCCCAAGAATGGAAAAGCAATTATCCAATGTATTCAATACTAATATGAAGCCACTAGACAATCTAATACATGCCCACATAAGAGAAAAACTCAAATCAATCCAAGGTGGGGGGTGGGGGAATGAGAGAGTGGGGGGAGGGGAGAAGGGAGGGGGATGAGGGTGCTCCCACTTACCAGATGATGTAGGAGTATAAGGCACATATTTTGGGTGCAGGACACAACTACGAGATGGACTCTACCTAAAATTCAAATATGGTGACCTGGTTGTTTTTACCCTTACATTAACCTGAAATAAAATGAAAAAAAGCATGGTCAGGGAATCTGTTCAAAGTCCTAGTGTGTAAGCAGTTGAGTTGGGATAAAATTCAGGTGTTTTTGACTCCAGACATTACACAAAGTTGCTCCTTCTGATAATTTTTCTCTGGAATGGAAGGGGCTGAGGAAGGGGAAAAGAGAGGGAGCAGCAGGTGGTTTGATGGGACTGACTTTTTTGATGTCTGTTAGAGGTTCAGCCTTAGAGATAATAGGAAAAGAGTTGTTTGTAGTTTATATTATGCCTTGGCATGAGTTTGAGAAAGGCAATTCTCCCTCCAAGCAGGAACACAGAGAAATTCCACAGGAGAGCAGGTTGTGGTGGCAATGTGGGATATATAAATTTGATTTTTGAAAGTGCCTATTTAGAGTACAGAGTGACTCAAAGTGAACTGGATGTATGGATCCCTTGCCATGAGAAGATCAAAAAGGGAGCAGGGAGTTGGTAGCTGGTGCGGATGTTGATATCCCCCAGGATAACAGAAGAGGAAATGCAAGAAGTAGGGTGTCAATCCGAGTTCCCCAGAGAAATGGCAGGGTGGAGGATATTGCCAAGGGGGTGAAAGCCGCAAAGCAGTTAGAGGGAGGTGCAGAGGCCTGGGAGTGGCACCGGGAAGTGGTCTGACCCGGTCTCTCCTGGGAACACAGGGGACGTGGTGTATCCTGAGAAAAGCCAGTTATCATATGGAACATGAGAAACATTCAGTCAAGGAGCTGAGGACACAGGAAAATGTATTCACTATGGATTCCACAGAGTTTCCAGAGGGAAAAAGCAGGGAGATTTGAGAGGGAAGAGAGAATCTGTGGGAATGTAGACCAAGGGGTGTGAGTCTAGAGCAGCCTGGGGATTAGCGTAGGAAAGATGAGAGGCACAGAGGCTTTTGCTGATCATGTTTCCACAGAAGAATGGGGCACCAGCAATCTCTGGGGGTCTGGCGAGGAAATAAATATTCAGGCCTCTCCGGAGGAGTCAGCTGCTCCTGAGAGTAACCATTTTTCTGGAAACTCGTGGTAAAGGTAATGAAACTGGTTGTAGGTAATTGCTGCTCTTATATGCAGTAGATAAAGTGTTCCAAGTTTTGTACTAAGGACTTGGACCTTTCCCTTGAGACTGCTGTGGAAGATAGAGCAAGGTATGTGGAAGGCCAAAGCTAACGCCAGACCCATTGATTTATAAGAATTTCAATCATGTGTGTCATTTCTTAGAAAGGCAAATGAACTTCTTAGGTTCATCTTGGACTAGAGATAAATCCTCTGAAAATGACACATGTGCTTTGAGAGGGCAGTAATTCCTCTCTTTAGGAACTTCTGTCCCCTGGATGGAGGGAATGAACATGTGGGAGTCAGAGGTGATGTGAAGGAGGGGGAAGAGTGTGAAGCTGGTATTAAAATTTAGAGACGGGGAGTGAGTAGCTCTGACCGGGAGGGGATAAGTGAAGAGCTTTCCTGGGAGCTTCTTCTCAGTTGTCTGAACTGAGGATGATTTGTGCAAGGGCTGTGCAGCTCAGACTGTTGATTGGAGATAGAGTAAATGAGAATACAATCCCTTCCGAGACACCAATATCTTTTTTTTTTTTTTTTCTTTTTTTACCAATATCCTACCAACAAATACTTTTGTAACTCTAAGACCATAGGATACAAGAGACGTGGGTGCTCACTCATTGACTGGGCTTGCTAGGTAGAGATGCAGGCCGAGGGCATGGTATTGGAAGAAAGGTGTGTGCAGCAACCATCAGGGGTGAGACTATGGGATGCCTGGAAAGTTGGGAAAAGCAGAAGTCACATGGGAGATATAAGCCATGTCAGATGGTTGGCAGCCAGACTGGGAGCCTAGTCCAGAGGTCTGAGTCTTGTTGCTGAACGTCATGCCTATATTTTGCAAAGAAGATGCCACGTGGGAAAATCTCATGGTTGCTCACATACCTATGCAGTTGGAAGGACTCTGGGTCTCTGAAACCAGAAGCAAAACACGGAACATGTTCCCAATATTTTCTTTCTTTATTTTTTTTTTTAATATACTAAGAACAGTTTGTTTTTCTTTTTATAGATAAAAATATGCACCATAGATGTGGCCCAACCCATCACCCTCTCTCCACCCAAACCTCCCCCCTCCCTTCCCCTTCCTTGGTCCTTTCCCCATAGTCTTGTGGTATAGTTGGGTTATAGCCTTCTTGTGAAAGCTACAGTTTAGCTTCATAGTAGGGCTGAGTACATTGGGTACTTTTTCTTCC
>CAUYPK010098909.1:0-23749 GCA_963574355.1 Loris lydekkerianus
GCCTTAAACTGCCACTACCTTTATACCCCCAATGTGGTACCATGCCCGGGGCCCGACCCTGCCAACAACATCTTCCCCCGCCTTGTTACCCTGCCCCTTCACCAAAATAAAAAAAAAAAAAAAAAAAAAAAAAGCATAATCCTACCTTTTTATATTATACTCGAATAAGTCTAGTTGGCTAGTATTTAATATGACATTAGAATTTATTCTAGCATCTTCTTATATAAATTCTCTTTTAATTTCCTGAACATATTGTATGAAAAGAATTTGGGGTTTTCACATAAATTTATTATTAGTGCAATCTAACATAATTACACAAAAGTATTTGCATATACAAACACATAATATTTTATTATTTTATTCTTATTTCTCCTTTTAATTTTTCCTATTTATTACATGCAAGGTTTTATTTTTATGTATATAATTAGGTTTCATTACTTACATATCATCGTGTGATAGTAAGTAGGATATAATTGTGTATATATATATTTTTTGAGACAGCTTCACTTTGTCACCCGTGGTAGAGTGCTATGGAGTCATAGCTCACAGCAACCTCAAACTCTTGGGCTCAAGTGATTCTCTTGCCTCAGCCTCCCAAGTCGCTGGGACTATAGGCTCCTGCCACAAGTCCCAGCTATTTTTAGAGACAAGGTCTCGCTCTGGCTCAGGCTCGTCTCGAACCTGTGAGCTCTGGCAACCCATCCGCCTCAGCCTCCCAAGTGCTGATATTATGGCTGTGAGCCATTGTGCCCAGACCTATATAATAGTATTTATAACAAAAAGGGAGCTGATAGGCCTAACAACAGTTTTCGACTATTAACAAAGGGTTGTCTTACCTCTCACTGGCTGTGCCCTTTGCAAATTAGGTTTTATCACTTAACTTCAGACTTGCTGTGTGTAAAAAAATAATCAGATTCCTTGCCATACAGGAATAGACTGAGGCTAAAATGAGATGATTTGCATAGCAGAGTGCCCGAGCCATATAGATTACACTCCCGATTCCTATCTATATTTAAATTATACATTAAAAACAGGTGTTCACTCAAAAACTGGAACACAGCCCAATTTTTAAAATGCGAACAAAATCTAAACAGACATATCATGAAAGAAGATATGCAAGTGAAAAATAAGCACGTGGGATGATGCTCAAAATTTTTCATTGGGGAGAAACAAATTTAAACAACAATGAGGTATTACTACGTATCTATTAGAGGGGCTCAAATCCAAAAGGCTGACAATATCAGCTGCAGAACAGGAACTCTCCTTCATTGCTAGTGGGAATACAAAATGGTACATCCACTTCGGAAGACAGTTTCGCAGTTTTCTCAAAGCTAAATATAGCCTTACTATATAATTCAGCAATCGCATATCTAAGTATTTAGGCAACTAATTTGAAAACTCATTCCACACAAAAGCCTACATATGAATAGTTATAGCAACTTTATTCAAAAATACCCAAAACTGGAAGCAAACAAGACGTTCTTTCATTCAAGATGAATGAAAAAATAAACTATGGTGTACTACCCAATGGAATAGTATTCAGGGGAATAGTATTCAGTTATAAAAAGAATAAGCTAATTAGCCACTGAAGGCACAAATGAATCTTAAATGCCTATTGCTAAATAGAAGAAGCTGGTCTGAAAAGCTACGTATTGGATGAATCTATTTAGACGACATTCTGGAAAATTCAAAACCATAGATAGATCAGTTGTTGACTGGAGCTGAGCCGGTAGAGGTCAGAAGAGGTGAGGCACATGATATCTTTAAGGCAGTGAAATTACACATGATCTCAACTTAAATGAAATTTTCACTTCACAACTTTTATACTTTATAATGGTTTTATTGGGATGTAGCTTCATTACAAGTCAACATGCTTCCTATGGCTTATGATGGATACGGTTATGGTTTCTATCAAATGCATATTGCTTTTGTACCAATGCAAAGTTGGGCCATCTCAAGTCAGCAGCCTTCTGCTGAAGGGGGTGAAAAGAAAGTGCTGACCTAATTAACTATGGAAACAAGTAGAGTGTGTAAGACCGAAGGCAAAAGAAACTACACAAGAACTATAAGCTAGTTGAACAAGTTGCTTCCCATGGGGATATGGGTTAATAACCTGCAACCATTATATATTTTGTTATACATTGAATTGTGTCCCTCCAAAAAATATAACTTAAAGTCTTAACAAAAAATATAACTTAATACTCTGAGTAGTATTAGGGTCTTTAAGGATGTAATCAAGTTAAAATGAGGTCATTCGAATGGTCCCTAATCCAACGATTATTCTTATAACAAGGGGGAAAAAGATACGGAGATAGAGACCCACAGAAGGAAGACAGGCAAATGAAGACAGAGAATGGAGCTGAGCTGTCACAAAGCGAGAAGTACATGGGGCTACTAGAAGCTGGAAGCGGCAAGGAAAGGTCCACACCAGAGGCTTTGGAGAGATCATGGATCTATGAACACCTGGACTTTAGAGTTGAAGTTTCCAGAACTATATGACAATATATTTCTGTTACTTTAAGCCACCCATTTGTGGTACAGGAAAACTAATACACAACTGTAGTGGAATGGAGCAATTAAGTCATGAACAGCAGACTGTGGGAGCCAGGTTTCTCACTGTAGGATTGGAAAGGTACAAAAATGTAAGGGAAATAGGCTAGAACAGTCCATAGTATGTGGTAATGAGTGAGGGTTAGAGATAACAATGTGAATTCATATTTAGCTTAACAGATGCAGATGTGAATCTGTACACAGATGTAGATCCATACGTATATAAGATACATACGGAGTGATTTATAGAAATGGGCTTTATATATGTTGGCATATACCCATAAGTTTCTTTGTCATGTCAACTGAGAGGACCTGGAGTCAGCAGCATGCCACCAGCCATGAGCCATGAGCATACCAAATTCTATTTTCCACTGAGGAACCAGTAATCTTTGGAGAAATAGCTGATTCTAAGACTGAGGCAAGACATTTACAAAATAAACCTGAAGTATTTCATTGTTTCAGAAATGTAAAAAGAACTAAAAAACAAAACAAAAACAAAGATGAAAGTACATCAAAAAATACAGAAACCAACAAAAAGAGTTGATCCAACTTTGGTTGGAGCTACGTGAGCAGTATTGGATTACAATCCAAAGTATAAAATAAATATCTATGAGATTATACTGATATAAATAAACAAATGTGGACCAAAAATGGGAGAGAAGAGCCAAATCTTTGAAAAATGTATCTAGCACTACACTGTTTAAGGACATAGAGCATAACTATATGAATGGGTTGTGCATAACGATGTATTTCAATATTGCTTCATTAGTAGTGACAAATACACCATACTAATGCAAGATGTAATAAGAGGTAATCTGGGTGTGGGGTAGATGGGGAATATACATAGTATCTTTGCTATGTTTTTCTGTAAATCTAAAACTATTGCAAAACAAAAGTTTGCTAAAACATGATGAACTGAGTATTTAGGTCTGCATTTGAAACTTGTCCTAACCCTTCTTTGTAAGCGATAGGCAAGCGTTCAGTATCCTACCTTTATTTATTTTTTTTATTTTCTCTATACATATACATGTGTTTATTTGGTTTCCACCTTTCGCCTTCACAAAATTAAAAAGGCTTAAAATTGAATAACAATAACTATGTTTAAGATAAGGACTAGAAACAAAAACCTTGTAAAGTATGAATGAAGATAAATACATTCAGAACAGTTTCCTATCTGTAAAATGCAGATGACCTCTTATCTAGAAAAGTGCTGCAAAGATTAAATGAACTAAAACATGTGAAATGTCTACCTGCTAGATTCCAACAGATTGCCTTGGAGGATTCTAGAATATAGTAAATAGTGGTTTTCTTCTGTGTTTCTGAATACAATTTCTGATCTGTAGAAACCAGTTACTTAATAGGATAAGGGGATAATACAAACATCATTAGTTAATTAATATTTGAAAGCTGGGATTCTCACATTGTGGTTAAGTTTGTTGTGGATTTGGCCAAATATAAATTGCTTATTAGTGAGGATGGAGGTGGGCTGGAAGTTCAATTCTTCTTGCATAAAGCCCAAGGTCAAGCAGTCTTTCATGCTTTGGCTGCTGGATGCTTCAGCTCAATATACACTGCTAATTATGAAAAATGATGATATCACGATGCCTACAGAAAAAGTGAAAATGCCTACTCATGAGATGTTCATTAGCCTCACTTAAAAGTAAAGATTGGGTTGTACCTCAATCTCCAGCTTATTAAAGGGATATTATTACCCAGTGGGATGGTGTTAGTAATTAATGTTTCTCACACATTCTCTTATTGATATCTAAATCTCAAAAAAACAGCATAGGATTCACCAAGTTTTTTGTTTTGTTTTCTTTTTTTATGAGACAGGGTTTCACTCTGCTATTTGGATGGAGTGCAGTGGTGTCATCATAGCTCCCCATGGCCTTGAATTCCTAGACTTAGGTGATCCTTTTGGCTCAGCCTCCTGATAGCTAGTGCTACAAGGATGCACCATCATTCTAACCTAATTTTTTTGTTTTTGTAGAGAGAGGGTTTTGCTTTCATGCCCAGGCTGGTCTCAAACTCCTGGCCTCTAAAGATCCTCCTGCCTTATCTTTCCAAAATGCTGAGATTACAGGCATGAGCCACCATAACCAGCCTCTTTACTGTTTAAACCAACTAACCCATTTTTATATGCAGACAGACTCAATTTATTTATCAGAAATTTCATTCTTCTTTAATGCCATCCCTGTCTCTCTGTTTGAAGAGGTTGTCTACTACAAAAGCCACAAAGGTCACCATGAGTCTGTGTACTTTTGTTTCCCATATCAGACAGCCAAGCTCTAAAATGCAATCTTTCCAACATTAGCAGTCTCCAAACTTTACACCATGGATGCCTCTAAATGTGGATCAAAATGCTGGTAACCAGACAAAAGCTAGTAATGTGTGAGTGCTGCAGCATATTGTCTTTGCCCTCTAGAAATAATTTTGGCTTGGCTCTCTCAATATCTTTCTCCTTCCCTCCCCATCTCTTGCATTTGGAGAATGGTGTCGGAAGGAAGACCAGAGTCTGCTGGAGAGGGATTTAGGAAATTACTGTTGTGATGTACTATAAACTTCATTCTATGGTTCTAAAATTCAAGGAAAATACTCGTGCCATATTTGTATAATTCTTGGTTTTCAGATTGTCCTATTTTGAATTATTATACACTGGGAAGAAGATAGGTTGACAAGATCAGACTTCTACTGTAGTCGAGTCAGGTCTCGACTACAGTTCTCACTTGTTACAAAACCTGGCCTACTTCCACTACATCAAAGATTTGTGGTTGGCCCAGGTTATAATTTACCTGCCTGGACTCTGCTCCCAGCTCCTATTCCATCTGGATTTAAATCCCAACTGCCTGGCCCTAGGCTATATTATCAACAGATTCCTCATCTACAAGGTGGAGAAAATAGTAATACACAATTAACAGGATCAATTATAAGGAATAAGCTGTATTATTCCTTACAACAATACAATGAACATAATCTAGGCTGGCACATAGTAAGCACCCTATAAATGTTAACAAAGACTTGGTTTTCATTTGTATCACTTCTTAGTAACTATATGAATTATGTTGTTCTGCTGAATTTTAAGGAAACAAAATATTTATATGAAATAAATATATATTTCCTTTGTCATTAATTTCCATTTATTAGGACCATTAAATCTTGAAAATATAGATGAGATGTTTCAATAAATTAACATGTGATTATGCTATTTTCTGCTCATTACTGCCTGCACAGATGATACATTTTATATTCAGTAATTTTGAAACCTAAAAAAACCCTGATTTCCTGAGAGCCATGATTTTCAAGGATATTTCCTAATTTAAATAAAATGCCTTCCAAATCTCTTTGATTTAAAGAAGTGACGATACTCATCAAATTGAACTCCTGTCTGACTCTTAACTCCTTCCCATGTGGACCAAGAAAATAAACCTAAATGGAGCTATCACAGATGGTTCACCCAGACAAAGACACTTTATAAGCTGAAAAATAAGCCAATATGGAAAATGCACAAACAATGATGAAAAGGTCCCTCAGAATTCAGATCTTTTATTATTATTATTAACTTTATAGGAGCAGCTGAACCACATTTTGCAGGCAGCCACTGACTTTTTCTCTAACCATATTGAGAATCCTTTCCTACCACAATCTACTTTTGCATCTCAATGTTTTTCAGAACCAATGGACTAAAAACAATATTATTTATGTTAATTGTGCTGTGAACTGCATTAATAAAAAGGTTTAAAAACATTGGTGATATTATGCATTTAAATTCTGTCTATATCTTCACTCTTCGCTGACAGCAGCTTTTGCACAAATGTTAAAAGATTGAAAATAAATTCATATTTTGCGACAGCTTGCAAATGTGAAGGCGAATATTAATGGCAAAGCATGAACAAATGGAAAGCACCGAATTCTGCAAAAGAGAATTTCAAGTACCAGTGCATCCAAGAACAGGGTTTAAGGTGAAGCAGGTCACTTGCAGAATTCCTGCAAGTTAGTCCCAGAATAATATACTTTTCACAAATAAAATGAAGGACCTCACTATGAGTGTTTAATAAAGGCAATGACAACCATACATTTCTAATGCAAACATGGGGATAAAATCACCAAGTCTGAAGAATCGGTTTATGTTGAATGTATAAAGAATATTGAGCAGTGGGCCAAAGAGAATGGAGGAGGGTTCGTTTGTACTATATTAACACCTTCACTTGAACAGCTAGCATTCTACAGTTTGCATTGGTTTCCATGTATCATATATGAAAGCCCTATAGTACTGTAAATTTACTTGTTGAATTAAAGTGATCTCAGTTTGATCTTATAGCAATACTTCAAACATGAAAGACAAATATTATCCCTCTAGAGATTAGGAAAAAAGGGCTCAAAGGAGTAGGTGCTGGCCCCATATGCCAGAGGTGGCGGGTTCAAGCCCAGCCCTGACCATAAAATGCAAAAAAAAAAAAAGAGAGATTAGGAAAAAACCTAAGACCAGGGAAGTTGTGATTTACCCATGATAATAGGTAACTATTCTACTTTCATACAATTGACTTTTTTGAGAACACAGCTTGAGAAAAATGCATAGATAACCTTAAACTAAGTTTTCTAGCTTCAATTCAGCTTTCCATGCATTGACCATCCACAACATGCTATCCATTGAGCAGTAATATTTGTTGTTATACAAGTGTAATTTTAGCATCATTCTTATATTATTTATCTATCACTGCATTACATTACCACAACCATAGAAACTCAGACAACACACATTGATTATTTCAGTGCTTGTGGCTCAGGAATCTGAACACAATCAAGAAGGATCTTTTCCTTAGTATCTCTCAAGTCTGCAATACAGGGTGATCTGTCTGGGTTGCAGTATTGTCTGAGGCTCAAGTGGGGAAGCTTCTGTTTTCTGAGTTGGCAGGGAGGCAAACAATAGAAATTGTTCTGGGTAACTGGAGGTGGAGTTTACTGTGCAAAAACATTGGTAATCAGTTCTGGTTGGTTGATTGACTAAAAGGTGCATCTCTGAGCATATTTATTGAGCATCTACCATGTCTCAAGCATGATATTGAGCAATGTACACTAGCATACATAAGTAGGCATAAACCAGTCTCTGTTTTACTAAATTATGGTCTTACAGTTGTAGTAGTGAGTAGCGCTAGCTCCCGTTTATTGCACTGTTGCCTGGAGACCATTCTTAGCTCCTAGAAAGCGCCTACCGTTTCTCACAATGTGGGCTTCCCCAACATGGTCACTTGCTTTCTCAAATAGAGAGAGGGAGGAACTCCAAGAAGACAAGTGTTACAGTCATATGTAATTTAAGCACGCAGTCACATAGAAGTAATCAGGCACATACTGTCACTTTTGCCAGATTAGAAGCAAGTTACAGGTATCACCTACACTTAGGAAACGGGGATAAGGTAAAATCATGAAAACCAGGAAGCAGAGATGGTTAGAGCTACCTTAGGAAAGTCTATTTGCCATGCTCACTCTCAGTTTATGCAATGATATAATATTAATAATTTGTTGTATTTTGCCTTTATTTAGAAGAAGGTAAAAGAGTTTAAAGGTGCTGATATTACTAATAGAAACTCTTAGGTTCACCAACTCAATGCAAAACTAGAAATTAGTATATAAATATTTAGTCGCCACCAGGTGTTATTATAACTTAAAATAAAAATGAAAGGGAATTGAAGAACATAAAAAGCCTAGCTACATTTGATAAAGATTTTAAGCTAAAAGAAAACTGAGAAATGTTTAATTTGCCGTGGCTCTCTTGAAGTACCCTCTTATAAAGTAAAAGGGCAGACCTCAATTTTGCATGCACCACTTTCTTACAGTGGCACATGCTTTCACTGGGTATAAAAGTAAGCACTGAAAAGTAATTCTGTACACCTATCAAAGTTTTCTTCTCCAAGTTTAACTGTAAAAGCTTGAATCTAACTACAACAATGTCTGCTTGGAATCCTCCAGTGCATTCCATTGCGCATAGAATAAAGCCTGAAACCCTTAACATGGCCTGCAGGCAGTGCAATCTGATTCCTGCCTGCTCTTCCCAGCGCTCTCTCCACACACGCTTCTCTCAACTGTACAATATTCTATTAGCTTCTCACCCGACCCAGTCTCCTTTGTACACACAGCCCCAGGGCCACTCTCAATGCTTTTTCATCACTGACTTCCTTATCTATCAATCACTTACCAATATGGTAAGCTTTTTTCCCTCAGAGACACCAAGGTATTTTGTAAATACCTTCTAGAAAACTGCTTTTTCTTCGCTTTGTGAAATTTATCTCAGTTTATTTTTAGTACTTGTTAAAATAGGCATTATTATTTGATGAATGAATTTCTATCCATTAGGCTGTAATTTAGTAGAGCATAGACTGGCTATGCCTAATTATGTATGGTAGGGTCTATTGCTCAGTATCATGCTTGAGACGCAGTAGAGGCTCAATAAATATGTTCAGAGACGAACCCATTAATCTGTCAATCAATAATCAATCAACCAGAACTGATTATCAATGTTTTTGCACAGTAAATTCTACCTCCAATTACCCAATATAATCTCCATTGTTTGCCTCCCTGTAAGTCACTGACAATTCTATGTACTTCTAGAAGAAAACCATAATCCATTTTCAATAGTGAGATTTAAATGAAGTTTTTGTTTTTGTTTTTTTTGAGACAGAGTTTCACGCTGTTGCCCTGGGTAGAAGCCATGCTGTCATGGCTCACAGCAATCTCCAACTTAGGCTCAAGCAATCATCTTGCCTCAGTTTTTCTATTTTTGGTAGAGATGGGTTCTCGCTTTTTGCTCAGGCTTGTCTCGAACCCATGAGCTCAAGCATCCACACACCTCGGCCTCCCACAGTGCTAGGATTACAGGTGTGAACCACTGCAGCCAGCTGAGATTATTTTTTTGTTTGTTTAATTTGAAGGATAAAGGAACATTTACTGAGGATACAAGAAACAAGTACACACATTTTACCAAAGGAAAAAAGCTGTATTAAAATTGTAATACTCAAGTCATGTTTGACATCTGCAATTACAAGAGATATGATATACAACAGAACAAACATTATTGGTATATATTGAGTATTACGATTTTAATACAGTTTTTTTTTTTCCTTCTTACAATGTGTATACATTTTGTTGACACTCTACAACCGAGGCCTTGGCAATAAAAAGTATAGTACTTTTAAAAAGATATTTTTTTGTTATCTTTTTTTGAATAAGATAATGTATTCAGCTTCTGGAAGAAGTAAAGGCTTTTAGTGTCAATTTCTTCATAAACAAATGGGGGTCTAATCTTCTTTCTTTTGCAGCTTGTAAGCACCTATTTTAAAGTTTATTTAGGAATCCTTCGAAATTATTTACACATATATACATACCTTCAGGTCCTGCAAGCTTCTATTTAAGAATCAATATACAGAGGAAACATGAGAAATACGTACATACAGATAATTGTTAAGCACTGTCATGAAATAAAAACAGAACTGTAATAAGTAGAGTACTTCAGTAGGAAAATGTTTAAAGGAAGTGCATTGTAAACAAAGTACAGAACTAAAGTATATACAAGCTATTAAATGAATGAATGGTCTCTGTGGAGAGATGATAATATATATGGTACAATTTCATGCAATTAAGGAGCAGTAGAAGAGATGATCTTTCTTTATAAACACACTCCTCGACTTACAATGGGGTTGCATCCTGACAAAGCCTAAGTTGAAAAGTTGAAAATGCATTAAAAACACCTTACCTGTCAAACACCATAACAGCCTAGCCTACCTCAGATGTGCTCAGAACACATATATTAACCTACAGTGGGGCAAAATTACCTGATAACACAGCACAGTGGAGCGTCCATTTTCCACCCTTATTGCATGGCTGACCTGTAACTGCAGCTCTCTCTGTCCAGCATAAAGAGAGCCCAGGAAAAGATCAAAATTCAAAAATAGAAGTACAAGTTCTACTGAACATGTATCACATTCACACCAGCATAAAGTTGAAGAATCATTAAGTTGAACCACTGTTAAGTCAGGGACTACCTGCATACCCAAATGTCAATATGGTCTCAGTCAAAAGGGGACAGAGTCCTACAAAAATTTAACCTAACTAGGATGACTGGAATCAGGGATGTATATGATAAATTCTGAAGTTTTTTTGAACTTCAAAAGAAGTAGCGTTTATAACTGTGATATACAAATCCATTTCTTTTTCTTTTTTTTTTTTTTGGTAGAGACAGAGTCTTACTTTATTGCCCGTGGTAGAGTGTCGTGGCATCACACAGCTCACACCAACCTCCAACTCCTGGACTTGGGCAACTCTTGCCTCAGCCTCCCAAGTGGATGGGACCACAGGTGCCCGCCATAACGCCCAGCTATTTTTATTGCCATTTGGCCAGGGCTGGGTTTGAACCCACCACCCTTGGTATATGGGGCCGGCACCCTACTCACTGAGCACAGGTGCCGCCCTACAAATCCATTATTTTAAGAAATATAGAAAATTTCCTAAAATTTCCTAAAAACTAAATTTTGGAGGCAATTGTCATGGAAGTTAGGTAACTAGAGAGAATTCATTCATTCATTCATTCATTCATTAAAGGAAAACATTTGTATCACTGTATTAAAATTAATCAGGTATTATATTCAAAATCAGGGGAAAGAAAGAGATTCACAATGATTCTGAGATGGGACTTCGTGATTTATGCATTGATATTTCATTTCATGCCAGACTTGGTGTAGATTAATCTCCTGTAAATATTTTAGGATTAATAAATGCTGATTGTAAACAGGCCTTGGGTGATTTTTCTCCCTCTACTTCAGCCAAGAGGTTTTCCATTTGCTGACTATACAAGTAAACACCACCGGATCTATCATTGCATGTTGTTTTGTTGTTCTTAAGGAAATTAAGATATCTCATGGATCATTTTGGATATAATTTTTAACTTCTGAAAAAAACTTCTTCAGAGAAAACTTGGTTCAACTATCTCCATCCACCCAGGGTGGATGTTGCAATCAACGTCACAGAAAGGAAACACATCTATTGAAAAGGAGATGTGGGTACATGGAGTCACCTACCCTTTCTCCTACTTCTGCATAACAGATTAGAACAAAATGCCTCATTTCAAAGCATTAATAATATACTTAATACAAAGCAAAAATGCTCTTAAAGCGTCTAGTCAAATTGATTGTAACGTTATTTCCTCTGCACAAAACATCTCTGCTTAATTCCCCACCCCTTTCTTGTGACAAGCTATTTAAGTCCTCCAACCATTTGTTGTTTAATTGTTCAAGTCTTAGATTGTCAGTGTTATTATATTTGAAGGAAATGTCTGCATTTTAATAGGAGATGGTGCAATTATGGCTAACATTTATAATCACTCTGTAAGTAGGCTGAGCTTTGGAGCAATCTGGATGTTTTCATAAGGAAACATGGACTTTATTTTCAGGGGGCATCAATAGGACAGAGGTTTCAAGCTGCCTCCAGCCATGAAATGAAAACCAGCATGAAGGCCATTTGCCCAGGGTGTTCATTCCATGCTGGTTAAACCAATCCCCAAGAGCCTCTTTTCTTTATTAGCACACATACTGCTTGAATTAGCCTATTTTCCCAACTCTTCATTTTTTTTTGCCTGTGGTCACAGTCTGCCAGTATCCAAGGCTTTAACCAAAAATGACAGAAACCCCAGAAGTCTGCATTTCACTCTTGCCAGCACAGAGAACTGGAGAAGAATATAAACTTATCATTAGATTTTCCCTTTTCATTTCAGTCTTTATGTATCCTTGTAAAAATACCTGTAGGCATTTTTCTATACATCTGTATTATAGATCTCACCACATCATTCACATCAACTGCCCTCTAAGGCTGCTATATTTTTAATGGAACTGAAATTTCCAAACAAATGGGGATTTGCTGAATCAGAGCTACCAAGTCTATCAATGTGGCAATGTCAGTTTCTGGATGGAAAAGTTCCCTTGAGCCTTAATGAGATATTTATCATCTAATATTTTTTGCTAGATTCAAGAGAAAAAAAAAAAAAAAAAACAACACGCAAAAGTGAGTTATCTTCCTGATAAATTTGTGAGCTAAAAAGTAGGTAGTTTAACAAGATTATTTTCATTAATTCATACATGTATATGTACAAGTAGCCAAGGAGAGCCCATGCCATCCAAGACATGGCTGGATTTCAGGACAGCCTATGAAGACATAAAATATTTTACCTCTGCTTTTTCCTTTCCCTCCACCCCAGGAGAATATAATCTATCAAGAAAAGGAAGAGCTCACATTACTAAGTATGGGACAGAAAAATCTCAAAAGAAGATTGTGGAAAGTGGCTTCTGTATCAAAGGAGAAAGAATGAGTATTTCTACCTGTGTAAAGAAGTAAATAAGAAATCCAGAAGATGTTAGAGTAATAATTATGTGTTTGAAAAATAGATTAGAAAGGAATGCAAAAGGATAAGTCACATGGGCAAGGTCTTCAAAAAATCTGGGGTGTCTTTAAACATGATCATCTTTGCTTTGTTACATAGTAAATCAAGTAAGTTTTAAAAAAGACTTTATTCAAACAATTCAAGTAATTTGGCATTCCCAAAGATTGCCTAGTGCCAACATGTGTCCATGCACAAGAATAGAGTGATTACCAGATCGTAAAATCTGGAGGAGGCTAAATATAAGAAATACAAGAAGGAAGAACAAATTCTTTCTTCAAAGAACTGGTACATCAATTTTCATATGCTATGTGACAAGTAATTATAAACCTACCAGCTTTAAATAACATGTAATTATTAATTCACAGGAGTCTGGGTCCAGAATAAGACTGCAGTCAAGGTGTCAGCCAGCCTGTGATCTTCTCCAAAGCTAAGTAATATCTTCCAAGCTTAGGTTGCTGTTGGTGAAATTATTTCCTTGTGAGTGATAGGACTGAAGTCTTCCTAGAGGCTGTCCCATTTCCTTGCCCTATGGCCCTTTCCATAGGCAGTTTATAACATAGCAGCTTGATTCTGCAAGACGAACAGGAGAGTCTTTCTCTACAGCTTTTGGAATCTTATACAGTAAAAGCACCCCATCACCTTAGCCAGAGAAAATTATCTGATCAAGACAGTTAATCCAATCACATTTTTTAGTCACCTATTGGTTAGAAGTAAGCTATATATTCCACCCATACCCAGAAAGATGAGAGTATGCAAGGGTATATGGTTTATGAAGGGCACCTAGGGTATGACCCCGACTAATGAAAATAATATAAACAGAATCAACAGGCTGGTATAACATTAATCAACAAGCATAATCTTGGCATTTGTCTTTGTTCAAATGTGAAATATCATAAATCATTTTTCCTGTCTTTGTGTTTACAAAGAAATAAAGTTTGCATACAGTATCAGCCTTATACCTGGACACCTGGACACCAGGACTGTCACCCTGGGTCCTTTGCTATGGAGAACCTTCCTCTGATACTCTCCAGCTTTATCCCTCCGCATACAGTGGAAGGTTTGCAACGCCAAGGAAATAACCAAACTGGAGTCCTGCTCTGGATTGAACCAAATCTACATATTGAAGTCCTAATCCCTAAAGTAGTGGTATGTTGAAGCCCTGATTTCCAAAAGTGGTGATATTTGAAGGTGGAACAATTGGAAGGTTATTGGGATTAGACTACATCATGGGGTGGGGCCTACAGAATAGGATTAGTGCCCTTATGAAATTAAAGGAAATAAGACCCCTCTCTCTCCTTCACTCTCTCTATTCTCTCTTTCTCTGCCTCTCTGTGTCTGCATGTGTGTGTGTGTGCACACCAAGGAAAGACTCTGTGAGAACATAATCAAGAAGAGGGTCTTCACCAAGAATCCAATCATGGGAGTACCCAGATCTAAGATTTCCAGCCTCTGGAACCATGAGAAATGTTTGTCGTTTAAGCCATTCAATCTATATTTTATCAGAGCAGACTGAACTCAATGAAACTAGCACATACACCTCTACTTTGGTGCTACCCTTTTGATACCCAAATCTGAAGAACCCCCCAAACCTGCTTCCAGGAGCATGGAGCTTTATTCTACATCTATCCTCCCAAATTCAGAGAATCCTCATATGATGCTTAAATCCTTATGTTCTAAGAGTAGTTCAAGAGGCAGCTCTTGTAAAGAAGACATTGCCTGGCTCGGTGCCCAAAGCACAGTGGCTAAGGCACCAGCCACATGCACTGAGGCTGGCAGGTTCAAACCTGGCCTGGGCTAGCTGAACAACAAGGACAACTGCAACAACAACAAGAAATATATAGCCAGGGATTGTGGAGGGCACCTGTAGTCCCAGCTACGTGGGAGGCTGAGGCAAGAGAATTGCTTAAGCCTAAGTGTTTGAGGTTGCTGTAAGCTGTGATGCTACAGCACTCTACTGAGCATGACAAAGTGAAAATATGTCTCAAAAAAGAAGAAGAACAAAAGAAGGAGGAGGAGGAGGAGGCATTTCCTGCCACAGTTAGGACATAAGGTCTGAGTTGTCCACAAACACACTTTGTGCTGGAACCAGGGAACATCAACAGAGAAAGGTGGGCATTAGGCTGAGAATCTCCACTTCTCCTCTCCCCCAAGCCCTACAAATGTAGGAGTTGGGCCTGTTTACTAGAAATATGGTCTTGAGCAAATAATTCCATTCTTGTCCATGGTATCCAGTGACAACTCTCTCAATTACTGCCACCTCTTTATTGAGTGACAATTAGCCTCTGGAGAGGCCAGAATACAAAATGCTACCTCATCAATAAAAGCAAAACCATGCAAAAAATTCACAACCACTTGGGGGGGAAAGTAGTTATCTGAAGGGTAATTGTGACACAAGATACTGAGACAGCTAAATGTTTCAAGCCATACATTTTTAAAGGAAGTGAAAAGATGTGTGAGAAGCAGTGTGTATGCTCATCATATAATGCATGAAAAATACAATAAAATGTTGACTGTAAAATTTGAAGGAGTCACTGGGGAAAAGAAAAGAAATTTCTCAAAAAACAAATTAACTGAAAATACTGTTCAGAAGATGGGGAAAAAAGACATTTCTGATTTGAAGTTTTAGTGCCAAGCACAAATGCTTTTGTGCACACTCTATTACTAGGAGATTGTAAGAGAATCAGGTATTAATACTACCCCTTGGAGGCTGTCCTGCCTGTTTACAATATGGTATTAGAGAGACTTTGGAACTCGATAGCTTTCTTCCAAGTTTTCATTTCCAACCTCACGGCCATTCCAGATAAACATCTGTGCTTCGTATCGTGTGCTGGGCACATTGCTACCGAACTGATATCAAATGGTTTTGCCTCCATCTGTTGCCTGCTGAGGTAACACTTGATTAAAATTTTTTAAAAAGCAGTTCAGTCAGAACTCAACTTCCACTGTGTTTGACACTTAAAAGGAGAGAAAATCTGGGGGGAAATTCAGTTAACGTTAAAAGCAAAATGAATTTTCATAGACTGGACTTTTTGTAGGTTATTATAACTTAAGTCCTTTGAGGGGATGTGTAATAATCAGCTGTGTGTTTCCCTTTGTAGATGCACAGTCCTGCCTGAAAACTCAGTGATTGAAAACATATTTAATATAAGTCTGCATGCGGGGGTGGATGTGGCTCATGATACAAACAGTAGTTATCCTTGGCCTAGACCTTCCCACACCAAATGGTATCTTTCTTTATTGCAAGTTTTCACCTAAAATATTGTAATGGTCAAGAAGATAAAGTCAAGTGAAGTTGAACTTACCACTTCAGTCCCCTCAGCACTGACTTAACTGCTAATGCAGTTGCCAAATAGGTTTTTATAGAAATATCAGAATACAAAAAGACAGCATTTTCCCTCATGAGCCTCATGTTTTGAAAGATTGTGTCAACAACTAAATGACACTTATTAAGCAATCCTTAAAATGACTATTGTTTGTTACAAAAGCTAATGTAATTGCCAATCAAAATCATTCATCTGCATGAAATCATCATCACTGGTTACTGGAGTAAGTTGATCTAAGATTTAAGATCCAAGGCAAAATAGGAACAAAAGGATTGGTTATTTAGCTATCTGTATCTTAGATTTTCAAATACAGTGTATTTAAGATTTCATTAACGCTTATTGATCTCAGACTGAAGATCTGAGAGAGTTAGATCTTCTTGTGAGAGTTAATGTTTTCATCAGATCACTTTGAAATAAGGAAAATTAAACAATGTAGTGAAGTTTTCTATTAAACCAAGCACATTCATTTTAAAGTGTCTTTCATTCTGAAATTATGTTCTTCGGACTTATTTTTGTTAACATTATTTTTTCCTATGAAATAATGCTGATAGCAAACCTTTTCTTTTCTTTCGCTATGATTGATGCTTTTACTTGGGTACATAAAAACATGCAATCTTAATTGATCCCCCAAATTCCTTTTGAAATTTTAAGTCTCTGAAATCCAAAACTCTGAAGAAGTATGTTGTATTATTAAGAAGTACTTTTATTTGCTCTATTTAGAGAATATATGGTGTATTTCCCTGGAAAAGTTTTCTTAGCATCACAAATCACTAAGATCTTTTACAATGTTTTCTGCTAGGATAATGAACATTTAGTATTCAGTAGCCTAAGTTCAGTTTCTTTCTTGAAATCTACGAAGAGATTTTTAAAAGCAAACAAACCAAAGCAAATCTTATAGCAGGATAACAAAGAAAGGAAGGTCAAATTAAATGTTTCCTTGCCTTCATATTATTCTTCTATCCAACCCTCTTTCTCTGTCGTTATTTCAACATCTGGAAGGCATCAGAGATTCCACAGTATATGTGCATAGTCATATTGAAGATTCCTCCTTATTAATCTAACAGATTTCTTTGGAACAACTGCTGTGGAATAGATACTTCCCCAAGCACCAGCAATGTACTAGTCAACATTACTGACAAGTCTCATGGCACTGATATTCTTATGGGATATAGTTGCCTCCCAAGTTGTTTTTTGGCAAATGAATCCTTGCCTAGTTAAGACCCTGGCTGCAATCAAAGAAGCTCAAGTTAAAAAAGAGATTCACTGGAAGAGTACAGAGACATCAACATAATCCACCTGCAATAGCAAAATATCAGAAAACCATTCTATCTGCTTTCTCTGGGTCTGCACGGGTAGTTTCTGCTCTTCTCTGCTGCACAGATAACTGTTTTATAGTTCCCTCTTTGATGCAAGGCTTTTATTTTGTTCTACTTAAATTCTAATATTCTTGTGGCTTTGTTTTACTTATAAGGCTAATTCCAGCCCCATTCTATATGATGTTTTTGGCTTTTGTCCCACTAACCACCGCCTGGACCTGATCTTTATTCTCAGCTCAAATTTTCAATATGTAATTTAATTAGCCCACCTATCAGGGGATGCCAATCCAGAGTCAGCTGTCCATTCATGTTTTAATCAACAGTAGCCACTGAGGACAGGATCATATGTTGCAAACATACCCCCTGTAAGCAATTATTTTTTAAAGCAATTTACAAAGCACACGTGTGTAGAATCCAAAAGAGTATAAATGTAATGATCACTCATTTTTAAATAAATAAAATTATATCCTAAAACTATAACACAAATTATGCTTTCATGGGATAGCAGTAATGCAAAATGTGCTGGCAACATTCTTTGTTCATAAATGTGCTTTATGAGTAGAACTGCTCCTTGCCCGCACACAGCAAACAGGATTACTATAGAACATATTAGCACAGACAGGATCCCCACTCCACTCCAAAGAGACAAATAGCTTCCTATCTCTTGGAGGTGGGTTCTAGAGGTATCAGGTAGATAATAAGAAAAATAAAATATGGTTAACCTTTGGAAATCCCACTGCAGTTGCAGACTCTGCTTTTGTCATGTGGTATGATGTAACATCAACCCTTCAGTAGTCTGGTACTATTAATAGTTATTTCTTTTCAGGTACACAGAAGTGCATGTCGTGAAGGGATTGGCAGGGAAAATAAAGCAAAAACAGTCTTTATAAACCCTGCCATTTTGGGAAGACAGAGTTTATAAGTTACTTTGTATGATTAGAAATAGTATTCTGTTAATCTGTAATTAAAGAAATAGCCATATACCTAGAAATAAACCAGTAATAACAAGATATTATAAATATGAATATAAAATATGTAATGAATTACCTTGCACAGAAATCACGCCAATGTGGGCAGTATCATCCTTAGAAGGTGAAAATTGGTCCTTTGGGGATGGAAAAAACTCAACATAATGTGGTAAATATAGATGTATTTATGAAAGTATTAGGGCTAAATGGTAGAGATATGAGGTGTTGAATCTGCCAGGCAAGTAAAAGAAATAGACAAGATTTTCTGTAAGAAAGCAAATGATTAGTTATAAATTTTAGCATAGATCTCTGCATGATCGTTCCCCTTTGTAAACGGTGAAGGCTATGTTAAGCAGTTTGTTGTAAGTATTATAAATTGTATATAAAACCAGCACATTGTACCCCATAAATGCATTAATGTACACAGTTATAATTTAATTTAAAACATAAAATAAAATAAAAGACGGGAATGTGAGGAATTTCTTCATATGACGTGGGAATAAGGCAAAGGAAGATATTAAGAATGTTTTCCTGGGGAAAAAAATTCCTGTTCAATAAATAGTGCTGGGAGAACTAGAGAACCACTTATGGAAGACTGCAACTGGACTCACACCTCTCAGCACTTGCAAAAAATGATTCAAGATGGATAAAAGATTTAAATCAAGGAATGAAACAATAAAAATCCTAGAAAGAACTGTTCAAAAATCTCTTGAGGATGTCAGCCTGGGGAAAGATTTTATGGAGAAGACTTCAGTGGCAATTGCAACAACAACAAAAGTAAACTAATGGGACTTAAATAAACTAAAAAGCTCTGCACTGCTAAGGACACAACAATCAAAGCAAGTAGACTTCATTGTGGGAAAAGATATTTGCATGTTATGAATCTGACAAAAGCTTGATAACTTGGAACTATCGAGAACTCAAATTAATCAACAAAAAGGAGCAAACAACCCTGGATATCACTGGGCAAGAGAGATGAACAGAACCTTCTCTAAGGAAGGTTGACAAATGGCTAACAAACATAAAAAATGTTCATCGATCCTAAACATCAGAGAAATGCAAATCAAAACCACCCTGAGGTATCACCTAAATCCAGTAAGATCAGTCTACATCACAAAGTTCTAAAGTAGCAAATGCTGGCATGGTTGTAGAAAGAGGGGAACACTTACACTGTTGGTAGAAATACAAACTAATACAGTCTCATTGGAAAGAATCCTCAAAGAACTCAAATTAGACCTCCCATTTGATCCTATACTCTCATTACTAGACATCTACCCAGAAGAAAAAAAAATCATTTTATCATGAGGACATTTGCACTTGATTATTTATTGCAGCTCAATTTACAATTGCCAAGATGAGGAAACAACCTAAATGCTCAACTCAGGAATGGATTAATACATTCCATGGTATGTATACCATGGAATACTATTCAGCCATCAAAAAGTTCGGGACTTTACAACTTTTTTGTTTGTTTTTTTTTTGAGACAGAGTCTCACTTTGTCACTCTTAGTACAGTGCCATAGTGTCATCATAGCTCACAGCAACATCAAACTTCTGGGCTCAAGCTATCCTCTTGCCTCACCTCTCAAGTAGCTGGGATTAAAGGTACCTGGCCACAACAGTTGGCTGTTTTTTAGAGATGGGCTCTCACTCTAGCTTAGGTTGGTCTTGAACTCCTGATCTCAGACAATCCACCTGCTTTGACCTCCCAGAGTGCTAGGATTACAGGCACAAGCCACCACACCCAACCTGACTCTACATCTTTTGTATTAGCTTGGATGGAGTTGGAACACATTCTTAGTAAATTATCACAAGAATGGAGGAGCAAGAATCCAATATACTAACTACTAAAATGAAGCCAGCACATGGTCTAATTCACGCCCATATAGGAGAAAAACTCAATTTAATATGACTAGGGGGCAGGAAGAGTTGGGGGAGAGGTGGGAGGAGGAGGCTTTAGGGTGCTAACACTTAATGGGAACAACGTAGGGGTATATGGCACACCTTTTGAGTGTGGGACACAACTACAAGAGGGACTCTGCGTAATAAATTCAAATGTTGTAATCTGGCTATTAGTACTCTCAAATTAAACTGAAATTTGTTTTTTAAAAAAGTGCTTTCCATGTGTTTTTTTTTTGGAAGGTGATCCTCATTTGGTAAAATACATAGAGCAGGAGCAGGCAAAACCTCACCAATAAATACACTCTAATTTGGAAGGAAGAATGCAAGAGGGTAACTATAGGAGGCAGGAAAGAACATTGATCGTCTGTGGAAGTCTACATACTGCAACGTTAAGCATTGCCTAAAAGCATCTGCAGTGAAGGATGGAGAGTTGTAGAAGTAATATGTATCCTGATAAGGCTGGAATCATCTCTAAAATATGGTGAAAAGCCTGGACAAAATCACATGGCTTGCAAAAATTAGGCGCCAGATACATTATGATCCAAACTCAGGGTCTGGTCTGATCTCTTCATGTGAATGGCTGTAACCCCAGCTGCTTCTTCATCTCCAACCTTCTGAGGCACCAAATAATTGAGCTGACAGCAAAACTCACATCACTTCCCCCTATGTCTTCCAACAGCACACATGTGGACAGTAGGGGAAGTTAAGGAGATTATTAAAACACTTGACTATGCAAATTAAAGTGTCTCATAAATTCCTATTCAAACAATTATGAATAAACAGGCAGAAATCTATGATGTAATAAATGAAACATTCTGCAACAAAAGGACAAAGAAAACCACAGAAAGGTGGCACTCCAAATTGAGAGGAAGAGTTAATTTGGAATAAAGAAACATCACAGGAAACAAAAACAATTAAGAATAAAGTCATATTTTAATAGAATCAATGAGGATGCTGTAAGGTGATATTACAGGATAATTACATACTAATAGTTTTTGCATCTACCTTCAGTGATTTGTTAGAAATATGCATACATACACACATACACAGGAAAAAGTCACTAAGTCACGGATATGAAATAATTAGTAACTAATTTGAATAATAAATGTACAGTGCCTATAAAATAGCACAAAGTTAGCATATGACAAAATGGTATTTGTAAAAGTGGGAGGAGAAAGACTACATTCATTAAGAGTTCCTAGGATAATTTATTAATCTGGAAAAGCTAAAACTGCGTTCTCTACTTGACACTAACATAAAGATGCCTTTAAAATTCTAAATGAAAACTCTGAAACTAAAATAATTGGAAAACACACACATGTGCATTTATTATCTAATTTTCCAATGCATACAGATTTTATAACCACAAAATCAAGAAAAAAGATTTTAAAAATATAGCTGAATAAAAGTATAATGTGTTTTTCCACTTTAAACAACAGGAGAAAAACCTTCCAAAGTTAAAAGAAAAATGACTGACTGGAGAATGTATTTGCAACACAAAAGGCTAAAGGAAAAGGGAGTGGAAGTGAGGTATCATTTTTGGCCCAAGAAGAGTTAGGAGGGTGTACCTTATCCTGATAAAAATTCTATTTCCTTATATTTTATGTGTATTACATAATTTAATCCAAAGATGGAAAGTGAAAGACTGAAAAACTACCGTGGCTTGCGAGGGCTCTGAGGCGTCCCTTCAGTTCCCATTATCTCTGAGCACATCTGTCAAAGTTCCTGATTTCTTTTAGATGAGGTAGCAAGACCTCTGACATTTCCAATGCATCACCTTAATCAAATTCCCATTATCCAGGACGATTTCAGAGAATGTATTACAGGCATGAGGAAAGTCATGAATGTGTAACATTTCATGCACAATTGATCATCTTAAAGGTAGAAGTAGTGTGGAAAACAAGAGGCCAGAGGTTGGAGATCAGGTGCCTTTATGCTCCTCATGGCAAAGGCAGGAAATTATCCATTTCTGCTTTGGAGCAAAGAAAAGCATAAATCTACTCAGGCATTTAGCATCACCTCTTTGAGTGGCATGTTTTAGCTTTTGCCAGGTTTTAATGACAAGCTCCCAAATTGTCTGGGGCATAGGAGAAGCTTTGTGCATGAAACCTTTCATTGGCTAGAATTTATGTGTCTGCATGTCTTCCAAGACTCCAAATTGTCATGTTCAGGTGATTGGAATGAAGGCATTTGGGCTGAAGATTTTGAATTCATTAAGTATGTGACTTCAGGAAAGGAAGTCTAACTCCTTTAGATCTCACCTTCACTTGGTGTTAATGAGAACACAGTATTCATGTCTGTCATCCCCACTGCTCTGTGCCACACTATGTTTAGAGATGTTGTTTGTAAAGCTTGCATAAAAATACATATTCCCTGATCTCTCTTGCTGGTATAGCAGTGCAGACTGGGAAACTATTTATTTTTGTAATTTTTCCCAAGAGATTATAAAGTAGGTTTGGAATCTGCTAATTATTAATGATACTTTTTATCTAACCAGCTATGATTTTTCTATCAGCAGAGTTCAGGGTTTTCTGAGACTTAGGGAGAAATACTAATTATGGTTCATGAGTCCTAAGTTAACCCTTTTTGGAGGAACAAGTCATTGGCTCTGACTGTAAGAGGATTTATTGCTGAGAGGGACTTGCCTCAACTTTCAATGCTTGTCACAGTTACAGTGTGTTGAGATCACTCAGCTCTCTCTACCATTCCACTGCCTTCCCCTCTGGCCAGTCATCACCAGTATTTCTGTGGAAAAATGTTTCATATGTACTCCTTCTTACCACATGACTTAGAGCTCGTATTTTTATTCCAGGCCTACCCTTGAGTATTCATCCCTGTTTTTTTTTTTTTTTAATATATATTAAATCATAGCTGTGTGCATTAAAGCGATCATGGGGCACCAGACACTGGTTTTATAGACTGTTTGACACATTTTCATCACACTAGTTAACATAGCCTTCCAGGCATTTCCTTAGTTATTGTTTTAAGACATTTACATTCTACATTTACTAAGTTTCACATATACTCTTGTAAGATGCACCGCAGGTGTAATTCCCCCAATCCCCCTCCCTCTACCTACCTCCCCCCTCCTTCCCCTCTTTGTCCCCCTTTCCCCTATTCTTGGGTTATAACTGGGTTATAGCTTTCATGTGAAAGCCATAAATTAGTTTCATAGTGGGGCTGAGTACATTGGATACTTTTTCTTCCATTCTTGAGATACTTTACTAAGAAGAATATGTTCCAGCTCCATCCATGCAAACATGAAAGAGG
>CAUYPK010098911.1:0-29815 GCA_963574355.1 Loris lydekkerianus
GTCTCCCCCATTCATTTTTGGGGCAGTTGATCCTACCCTGATTATTCATATTGCCAGAGTTTTTCCGTTGATTTTGCCTCACGATTGTTTTTCACCATTGCCTCTGGCCGTCCTCAGAGTTGGGGAAGTGTCTGTCCAAGATCAGACCCCCCAGTTGGATCACTCTATTTTTGCTGGATCTTTGTAGGGAGTGACCCTGTGTAGTTCCTGTGTGGCTGCCCCAGCCAGGAAGTTCTTGTAGAAGCAGCTCCAGAGTGTGACACACCTGGATCCAGCAACAGGGAGGAGGGTGGTACACATGGTTCTGGGATTGCCTGGTGCCCAATGACTTTGGCACTGAGAGCCCAAGGCTCCAGAAGTCTCTGGCCAGGAGAAGGGCTCTGCACAGAGGCAGGGAGGGTTCTGGAGGGCACGCAGCTACCAGAGTCCCTGGCCAGATGAGCAGGCCGTTGTGGAGGCAGGGAGGGTACAGGAGGGAGGAAACGGGGTTGTGCTGCTCCTGCAGTTCCTGGTCAGGGTGTGCGGAAGCCCAGTGGGCGCGGGTCGGGGAGCAGCTCTTACCGAGGTCCCGGCTGGTGCCAATCTCAGTTGCAGTGCAGTTCTCATGGAGGTCTGGGCAGTGCAGTTCTTACAGAGGTCCAGGCAGCACAGCTCTTAATCTTTCTGTCTGTGAAGTGGAAACAATTATTTCTTGCCAGTTCTATCTGCTTATTGCATGAATAAGCAAGATAATGTCTATTGAATAGGACAATAAAATCAAAAGCGTCTGACTTCAGGTAAAAATTTCCTTTAAAAACACCAAAACCAAAAACAAAATCAAATCTTAAAGGATAAATTTTTCAAAGTCATCAATCATTAAATAGATTTCTCTAGACTGAGTTCTTGGAATAAAGGTAATGGTCTACTTATCACTATCTTGTCATGTGGAACTATATCCTAGCAAGAGGATAGCCTTCTGTTGAAAAGTAGTTTTTAAATATACTTTTATAAGTCTGGAAGAAATTACAATGCAGGACATCCAGAGATAGATGATATTAATTCATTCTGAAAAATTAAAGAATGGGCTTGGGGATCAGAATAAATTCCCAAATAGAGTAGATCTTAATTTGGAAGTTCAGTTATTAATTCTATTTTAATGAAAAATTTCAGGCTTGGTGCCCATAGCTCAGTCATTACCACACCGACCACATAAACTGGGGCTGGTGGGTTCAAGCCTAGCCCAGGCTTTGCTAAGCAACGATGACAACTACAATTAAAAAAAAAAAAATAGCCAGGTGTTGTTGTGGGTGCCTGTAGTCCCAGCTACTTGGGAGGCTGAGGCAAGAGAATCACTTGAGCCCAAGAGTTTGAAGTTGTTGTGAGCTATGACAACCCTCCATTGAGGGCAACAAAGTGAGACTGTCTCAAAAAAAGAAAAAGAAAAATTTTATAACAAAATTCAAAGATTCAGAAATGAAACCCTTGCAAATGTTTTATTTGTTTTGAAATTCTTTGAAGTTAATTTTTTTACTGAGCTGTCAAGAAGTTATCTAGCCACCTATAAGCTTCAGACAGTAGCTCCATTTATATGACCAAGGCCAATACCTGACTCACTGAGTCAGACTGTGACTTGCCCTTTGTACATCATAATATGTAACTCATTGTTTTAGGAAACCCCTGGGGAGAAAACACATTATCTATAAATCAATCACTTTAGCAAGATTTGCATTATACATATTCTGGAATGCGTGCATGATTTAGCAAGCTATGTTTATATCTGCAGAGAAATATAGGTTAAATGCTTTTTAGAGTCATCTAAGCTAGGGAGAGGTACAATTTCTGCTGAATTTACATCTGCAGCTGTGAGACTCCACAGAAAAACACATAGTTTTTGGAGCACTGTTTAATCTTGTTCCACAGCCGCAAGGCTGAATTTTACAACAGAAAAAAGAAAAAGTTATATTTCTTGAGTGGCCTCAATAGCAAATTCAAGGTTTCCATGCATATCTAGATCATGGTTTTAGAAGAAATAACACTTCTTTAGAAATTCTATCTCACACGTTCATGTGATCAAACACTTTGTGAAAGTAGGTGTGTAGAGCAATGTATTTTGAGAGAGAGACAAACCACATTCACCTTTTATAACCCTAGATCCTTATAGTGAGTTTCTTTTATTATTGCTAGTCCCCCACTGAACTTAATTGAAGTAGCCTCTATTACGGGTTGTTTGCATGGACAAATATAGTATATACTATATAGGGTTTGGTACTAACTGTGGTTTTAGGCATCTTCTAAAGGTCTTGGAACTTGACCCCCAAGTGTAAGGGGAAAAAAAAAAAAAAAAAAAAAAAATTCTATCTCTTCCTTTCCCCTCTCCTGAAAAAGCTGAACTGCCAAGCTCAAAATTCTGAAAGCTGGAAATGTGGCTTGTGTTACTTGTACTGTAATCTTTAGCATGTGGTAACATCAGTGACTCACAAATAATACCATGAATCACAATTAAAGCTAAAAGTGCAGGATTTGGGAAAAAATTTAAAATTACATTTTTAGTAGAGTGGTGTTTGGCCTCTATGTAATTCCTCCTCTCTCCCCTCCTTTTTTTCCTCCCTTTCTTGGTTCCGGGCTCACATTGTTTCAGATTTTATCCAAGGTTGAAGAGTAAAGTGTTGCATATGTTCAGAAAAGCTTTCCCCTTATTTCCAGTTCTTTCAGGGTAATTTTAGATAAGAATCCTTATAACTATGATTTACGAGTATTGTCACATTCATCTGGAGAAAACAAAAACTTAAAAGTTTTGACAGGGTTTAGCACTTTATGAAAATCTGGACCCTTCTAATTTCTCAAAGAGATGGAGGACAATTAAAAGAGCTTGTAGCAAATTGTGGAAAGGACTAACTTAGTGGTTTGTCTTAAACAAAGAAATGAAAAAATTATGTTATAAGAAAGTCAAAATCTTTAATCATCCATTTTTGAAATTAACTTTTCTTGTATAATTGAATGGTTTTTGCTTTCTTTTCTCTACCAACTGGAAAGAACTTAGTGGTTACTTTAGTCTAAATAAGTTTGAAATTCACTAAATATCAGCCTAAAATATTTAAACAAGGCTTTTTACATAGGAACATTTTTCTAATTTCCATAAATTTAATCTACTAAAATCTAAAAGCCAGCTCAGAAATTTTCTTTGCAGGCAAGTATAGAGAAAAATTAAAGCTATCGGTTTATTTTTCTCAAACCGAAAAGGATACCACCTCTGCACAGTGCACTGTAAACCCCTTTGCTTCCACATCTGATAAATAAGACAATTACTTGCTCCAGTGACGTTTATTGCTGATGGAATGAAAATGCAATTATCACATTGTGAAATAATTTAAGTGAATTCACATGCGCGCAACTTACCCCATGTGTAAAGCAAATCAAACACAAGCAACAGGGTCTCCATATTGGGCAACAATAAATGGCATATAAATGTGGAATGAATAAAATATAATTAAATGCTTACTCATTTGAAATAACTATGCAATGACAAATATATATGAGTAAGAAAAATTCCTTTTTTACTCAAAAGTTTTTCTCCAGACTGTACTGTGAGAAATTTTCCCACTAGACCTGGTGAAGAATTGAAGAAAGTAAAATATAAATGCCCCACTTTTTACATGTTGATTCAACACACATTTATTAATCACCAAGGTCTAAAATAGCACAATCCCCGCAGGCCTGGAGCTCTCTGGTTCTACAGAGAAATGGGCATACAAACAATTCACCACCATGGTGAGTATTTCTCCTGAGATATTGACAGGAGACACCAGGGTTGCAAAAGTAGAAATGTATAATCCTGCTTGCAGACGTCATGGGATGTGTCATGAAGAAGGTAAATTCTGAGCAGAGTAAGAAGCAATCACAAGCAACACCCAAGATAGCTGCAGGGAAAAAGCAGTTGCAAAGTTGTGGAAGGGAGAAAGACCATTTTTAAGATTTCTAGGTGTTTGAACACAGCTAGAGTCTCTGAAGCATAAATGGGAGAGAACAATAACAGTTTTCCCAAAGCCTTAATGGTACTGAGGGGCCTCTGAGAGATTTGTCTTGGCTTTTTCTTTTTTTCCCTCTTGTTTTGATTTTTAACCATCTGTTAAATTCATTCTTTTTCATCAGTAGAAAATTGAAAACAGGAAAAACATAAAGAAGAAAATAAACGTAATTTATGTTTATTTATTTATTTATTTATTTATTTTTATTTCAGATTAATGGGAGGGCACAATCAGGTTACAATGTTTGCGTTTGTTAGGTTAAAGTCTCCGTTGTAGTTGTGCCCCTCACCCAGGAGGTGTGCCATGTGCCCATTAAGGGAGAGCTCACCCGTCCCCCTCCCTGCCCACAACTTGAATTGAATTGAGCGTTTGTCTTATGTGGGCATGTATTAGATCATCAACTGGCTTCATATTAGTACTGAGTACATTGGATACTTGTTTTTTAATGCTTGTGGTAGTCTACTAAGAAGAATGTGTTTCAACTCCATCCAGTAAACCTACTTAAAATTCTATCAACAAAGATCATGTGGCCTGACCACGTGCTTTGTTCCACAGCCCTGCTCTCTCAGCCTTGGCCTTGCTCTACTGACTGATCTGAGACCACAGGCAGCGAGTTAGACTGTCCCAACTCTCCCAGGACCCACCATGCTTCCCCCAACTCTCGTCAGAATTTTCTCCACTTATTTTCCACAATAATTTTCTCCGTCTTGGTTCCTTCAGGGGATTAAATTTTCCCTAGCTCTGGCACACAGTTCTTTGATTTTGTGGGATGTGGTTGCCATTTTCTACTCTTGGCTGAGACTCCAAAGGCATAAACAGCAATAACAAAAATAAATAAATGGGATTTAATTAAATTAAAAAGCCTCCGCAAAGTAAACAGATACTCTACAAAATGGGAGAAAACATTCTCAAGCTATACATCTGGGAAAGGACTGATTTCCAGAATCTACCAAGAATTCAGACAAATCGTCAAGGATAAAACAAACCTCATCAAAAAGTGGGCAAAAGAATGAATAGAATTTTTGTAAAAGAAGATATACAAATGGCCAATAGATATATGAAAAAAATCTTTAACATCACTAATCTTTAGGAAATGCAAATTAAAACCACAATAAAATACCACGATTCCCGTTAGAATGGTCATTATTAAAAAGTCAAAAACCAACAGATGCTGGCATAAATGCAGAGAAAAAGGAACATATATACTCTGTTGGTGGGACTGCAGACTAGCACATCCCTTTGGAAAACAGTATGGAAACTCCTTAAAGAGTCAAAAGTAGACCTACCATTCAATCCAACAATCCCACTACTGGGTATCTTCCCAAAGGAAAGAAAATCATTTTATCAAAAAGATACCTGCACCCAAATGGTATTCACAGCACAATTCACAGTTGTGCAGATATGGAATCAATGTTAGTGTCCATCAATTCATGAGTTGATAAAGAAAATGTGGGGGGGAAAGAAAAAAAAAGAAGGGAAATGTGGGTATATATATATATATATATATATGCACACCATGGAGTCTTACTAAGCCATAAATGGAATGGAATAATATGTTTTAAAGTAACTTGGATAGATCTGGAGACCATTATCCTAAGTGAAGCATCTCAGGAATGGAAAACAAACACTATATGTTCTCACTAGTGAGTGGCAGCTAAACGATGGGGACACATGGGCACAAAGAGACACAAAGGGACATGGGAAACTGGGAAGTGGGGAGGCAGAAGGGGTTGCGGCATTAAAAATTTAACCTATCGGTACAATGAACACCATTCTGGTGACAGCACACTGAAAGCCTTGACATTAGCATTATACAAGGTATCTATTTAACAAAAACTGTACCGTCTTAATATTTTGAAATTAAAAAAAAAAAAAAAGGCAAGGCTTAGATGGATGACTCATCCTCCTGTCTGTAGAATTATGTGCAAACTCATCGGCTTTAATAGAACATTGTGAACCAAGAGTTGGAGGATGACTTCTGTCTAGCCAGTCTAACTTATTTTTCATGAACAGTTCTTGACAAATGATCACTTCTAAACTTAACTCCTATCGGTCAGACTGAATTTTTTAGCCACTACGTTTTACTAATACCAGAATACCAGAATTGATTGCAGTTCTGAAATCAGAATCTCTGATGTGAAGTATATTAGGACTTGAGGTCCACATCCTCAGGTACTTCCAATAAATTATGAAACTGGAGAAGAACTTCAAAGTTCATCTAGTTCGTTGCCCTCGGTCTTCCCTCAATCAAGATTGTTCAGATCAAGACAGGCTTATTTCTGAGATTTTTGCTAAAGTAACTCTAATTCAAAGACAGTATCATTTTCACTTCAGAAACTTTTCAAAATAATGCATAAATATTTTAAGTGAAAATTTAAATAACGAATAAAAACTGTCTAAGTGAAATTGAATATCCTATAATTTCATTTCTACATTATCAGACAATAGCCTTTAATACAATTTAAAATATTAATATTATTCTATAAAAAGTATTAAGGTATTCATTTAGAAAAATAATTGAGAATAGGCAGACTTTTTAGCATTAATATATCTACATTGCTAATACACCTAGTGCATTGCTAATACACCTAGTAAAAATTTAATACTCATTTTCTAAATTAGATCAAATAAAAATTTTTATATAATAAAATATATAAAATTTAGAATTAAAAACCAGTATAAAGATATTATACAAAGGCATAACTTTAAATAAAAATTGGACCAAAATGTACAAATCATGTTGTAGCCTACTTTCTTTCACTCCAATTAGATTATGAATACTTTCCACATATATTTACTCACAATAAATAGCTGTAAGTATACCATTTAATGTATAAATTATAATTTATTTATCCAATCTTCTATTACTGGTCAGTTAGAGATTTTTAATGTTTATCTTTTATAACAAATTCTGTGTTATATATTTTGCATCTTAACAGTTGGCCATTTGCTTAACTTTTAAAGATGATTTTAAAGTAAAGGAATTGCTGGGTCAAGGGATATGAATTTTTAAGCATTTGGTGTCTATTTTTGCTCAGGAATGGGTAACACAGATTATTCAAATTTCACTTATCAAAATCTACAATAATCTACCACAGAAAAACTTTGAGAAAAGTGAAAATATGATAGCCCTGGTTTGACAGAAGAAATCATAGGAAATCACATTCTAGGTTTTATTTGGAAAGTTTTGACTTAATTCCACTTAGTTCCAACTACAGACAAGCATGTCAATAAATGCCATATTTTCTTCTTTGTTTCCTTCTTAATAAAGAATGAAGTAGGCAAGGTGTGATGGCTTATACCTGTAATCCCAGCAATCTGAGAGGCTGAAGCAGGTGGATCACCTGAGCTCAGGAGTTTGAGACCAGCCTGAGCAAGAGCAAGATCCCATCTTTTCTAAAAATACAAAAAAACAGCTACTTAAAAAAAAAAAAGAAAGAAAGAAAAACCAGCTGGGTGTGGTGTTGGGCGCCTATAATATCAGCTACTTGGGAGGCCAGGGCAGAAGGATCACTTGAGCCCAGGCGTTTGAGATTGCTATGAGCTGTGATGCCACAGAACTCTACCCAGGGCAACAGAATGAGACTTTGTATTAAAAAGAAGAAGAAGAAAAAATAAATAAATAAATAAATAGAAGAAGAAGAAGAAGAAGAAGAAGAAGAAGAAGAAGAAGAAGAAGAAGAAGAAGAAGAAGAAGAAGAAGAAGAAGAAGAGTAGTAGTAGTAAGAGGAGGAAGAAGAAGAATGAATGAACAAATGATCTCTTGATGAGGGCACGAAACAAAGAAGACTAAAATCCATTTGTCGGTTTTAGTCTTGGAAACCCTTTAAAACTCTAGTCTGTGAGTTGTCCAGCCAAGGACGGAAAGGACATTGACACATTTTCGTTGGGACCATTTCCTTTGGACAATTTCTTGTCACTTTGTACTTTTCCACACTCACCTTTCTCCCCTAGCTTCCCATCAGTTCCCATTAAATCACAAAGGGGGCTGACTGAGAGGTCATCAAGCCTTAAGCCACAAAATTTATGACCCATAATTTAAGCCTTTTGCATATTGTATTTGCTTTCTCATGTTTTCATAAGTGGGATGAAAAAGAGGAAGCTATGGGAAAAAATGTGCAAATATTAAACTGGTTCACTGAATGAGGGGCTGGCAAACTTTTTATCCACAGCCCAATGGTAGCTATTTTCAGCTTTGCAGGCCACAGGGTTGTCACAGCCACTCACTGCCCCAGTGGTGTGAGAGCAGCCACTGGATCTAGAATGAATGGGTGAGGCTGTGTCCTAATAAAATTTTATTAACCAAAATGGATAAGGGCTCAATTTGGCCTATGTGCTGTAATTTACTCTCCCTTTCCACTTTAACTTTTCAAAAACTTAATTGCAGAAGTTTTTATAATTGAACTGAAAAGCAACATTTGCATTTTCTATTTTTTTCCTAGAATGATTCCTACAACTAGATCTATAGGAAGAAAAAGAAAGCCACCCAAATCAAAGTGACATTCAAATTTTTTTTTAAATTTTTCTAATATTCCCAGTGAAGTTCTCTGTGGGTTCCTTCCATTTGCTTTGAAGAGGAAGTGATTACTGCTTACAGAAGGGGCCAGTCTTCACCAAGTATGCGTCCCTGTGGAATGTGTCACCTCCTGAGTTCTTCAGTGGTGGTCCTAGCCTTCTAGTCCGGTCTTCAAGATTGCTCCAAAATCTCTGAATTGGTTCAACCTGGAGAATCACTGAAGTTTCCACTCTGGTCCCATGGGCAGGGTGGGTGTGTCCAGGGACATTATATTCCTGCTTGTTTTAGGCTCAACAATGATATCCTTTGTCACTCCATGTGGCTCTTTGTGTGTGGTAGAGAACATATCTCACATTACTCTAGACATGCCAGAAATATGTCAAAACTAATTTTGCTGTCATTAGTGTAACATATTTGATGAATTTTTTTACCACAAACTTTTTGGCTCTACCCAGAATGGGCGATTTGCATAGGTATCCTTTGACTATTTAACAAAATGCTCAATACTATTACAAAGTCAAAGAGACTTTTTCCAAGAAATGTGTAACAACTGGATGGATATGCTCCAAAAAGTCTGATTTCAAATATCTTGTAAATCATGAAATCCAAACCAGGTTTAAATTAAGGAAATTATGAGTCAAAATAAATTTTATGCCTAACTTAAATCTTCTACAGTGTTTGACAAACAATGGAAATGGCATGAAAATAGAATACTGTTGTGAAACTTAAGTATATTTTCCTGCTATTTAATTCTATCCACAGATTAGAACGTCACATATATTTTAGAAAACAGATCAGAACATTTTCTTTAACTGGTTTAAAGTCAGCAATCACTCACTTTCTACTGACTGTTTCTCCTGAGTACATGTCATGCTGATCTCCTATGATATGTGATAAAGTAAACTGCCCACGGCACATACACTTGCCGCTCTCTTCAGCTAACCTTACTGACAAAGTCATCAATTTTAATCTCCGTGAAGATCCTTAGCATGATTAATTCTCTTAGCATTCTCCCTCCTTCCCCTTTCCTCCCACTTCTTCTTCCACCCACTGCAATCCCACCTTCTCTCCTGCCATGCCTCTGACACCACTACTGTCAGGTCACCTGTGAATTCTATTTTTGACAGGTCTGCTGGAGAGTTTTCACCACTGGTTGACCACTCCTTCCCTGAGACATTTTCTTCCATGGATTTCCATAATTCTAACCTCCTTTCCTTTCAGATATGTTTTAAAGGCTCACTTCTGCTCCCCACTGAAATATGAAATAATTCTCCAAGTTTAGTTCTATGGCACCTTCTCTCTCCACATGCCCCACTAGTGATTTCATCAATGTCATGGGTATTAATCTCAAAACTTTAAGTTACATTTCTTTGTCACGCCTCAATGTGCATACCTGTCTATGGGACACAGCTACTTTGATGGCTTCAGGCATTTTGAGCCCCACACCTGCTACCTCCATTCTTTCCCTCAGACCGTTCTCAACAATGCAGCCCCAGAGCTCTCACGTGCCACTGTGATACTGAACCACATTACAAAGATTCTTCACATAATTAATTCTCTTAGCATCTCTCCCCTCTTCCAGAAACTCTCCTTGCTATCTTCGTTGGTTTGGTAGCTTCAGCCCATCCTTTGGGTTTCAGCTTATATGTCACTCCCGCCAGAAATTCTCTCCTGATACAGCCCCACCCCTCAGATGGTGCTTGCGGTGGGAGGTGAGAATGGCCCCGAATGAGGCCAGACAGACCAAAGATCCTATGAGCCATCCCTGGTCACAAAGCCACGGGCTTCAGCAGATCACAGTGTGTCAATTAGGATGACAGCTTAGAAGTTTAATGTGTTTTCTGCCTCCCTGGGATTGGAGGAGAAGAAAAGATGAGGAGAGGAGAGCAAAGAAAAGGAGACGAGTGTTTCAGGCTGAGCAACCTCATTAAAGGGGAAAGGCCAAAACCAACTCAAGTGCCTGAATATCAAACTTCCCAACATGGATCATGATAGAGCAGATGAGAGAGAACTACAGACTTCCCTGCAGAAGCTGTGAGCACTTGCATTATCCCAGTGGCACTGGCCATCCTTCATAATCTGGCTCAGTAGAAACCATTAAGACGCTAACTTCACTACACTAGGGCTTAGAAGACTGTAGTGTCAATTCTTAATTATGTGTGGGCAGGAGTTCGTCTTGGACAATGAAGTCTTAATGTTGTTTATAAGAAAATCTTGGAAAGACAACTTTGTTTTCATAAATTAAACATTCTTAGCTTTACTTCTATAAACAAATATGTAGAAGACTACAGCTGAGCCTTTAGTCCCAGCTCCTTAGGAGGCCAAGGTGGGAGAATGGCTTGAGCCCGGAGTTTGAAGCTGCAGAGAGCCATGATCTCACCTTTGCCCTCCAGGCTGGGTCACAGAGAGCCATGCCCAGGAGCTTTATCAAATCTTATCATCATATTCAAAGAGCACTGTCACACCCTGATTCTGAACTTTGTCTTTGTGGTTGGTTATAACTTCCTGAAGCTCTGTTTCAAATTATTTATTTGATAGAATTATAAAGTAATTGGGGCTTTCCTGTAATGAATGTAATTTTACAAATTCTTCCTGAAATTAATTGTTGATTACAAAGCTTGTTTTGATCTATGTAAATCCTTTTGTATTTCATTCTTATAGATGGATACTTAGGAAATATTTACCCAAGACTTCTTGTGCTTTAGGGATAATTCCGTGTCAGGGAGTTATCTCCGAATATGTCAACAACGCTTAATAGAATGTGTATGATCTTATAACTAGCAAGCAAATAGCCACTGTTAATATCCTTTCTGCCTTTAGGCAATTTCACAACCACTCACAACTCCTACATAATCCAGATCCAGGCCCAGGCCCCACTCCCTGATTCCTGAAGGAATCCACAATCTTGACTCAACTCCCCAGTTTCATAGCTTTGAGGTCTAAACCCTTTGCTGACATTTCTGACTCCCCAAGGGCTTTTCCCGCTGGGCATTTTGACAGGAGGGCTGAATTTCTTCCTCAGAAGGCTTCTGTGTTGGTACTAAGAATATACTTTCTAACTGGGATCTTTTGGATGACTCTATTAACCACAAGCCTCTGTTATCCAATAAATATTTAAAATCCTGTTGAAATACCCTACATATATATAAATATACCTCCCTCCCAGAATACCCAAATCACGAAGGGATGAAGTCAAGTTTCATCTGCTCCATTCTGAGTTGATTCCTCTGGTTTAGGATTAGATTAGGTAAAGTTTTTTATTTTGTTTTGTTTTTTCCCCCACAGCCAGGAACTGCAGGACTAATGCCTGCTCCAGACTCCTGTACTTCAGAAGTGGCGAAGTGGGCACTGTCACCCCACAGAGGGAGGGAATCAGAGCAGGTGTGAACTGTCCTCATCTCTGGCAGGGACATGAAAACCGAGCTGCACAGGCCGGCAGCAATGCATAGAGCAGCAGACAGCCTCCTGTGTCCCCAAGCACCTCACACTGTCCCCAGTTAGAACTCTCTTTCTTCCATCCATCATGACCCAAATCACACCTTCTCAGTGAGGCCCACCTCACCACACTGGGAAAACCTACATCCCCACAGCCTGGCAGTCCCAACCCCTCACTCTGTTCTCCTCGTCTTCTCTCACACTCCTAAGTATGCCACTCATCCATGACACCTGAGGTTCACTGACGGCCTCCCCAGCTGGCATGCAAGGCCCCCCACCAGGGCAGGTGTCTGCATCTCCAGAACCACCCTCTCTGCTGCCTCCTTTCACTCTGCCATCTCCCTCCTTGACCATGACCTTCTGACCTCGCACTCCCCCCCCACCCCCAATTATTGCCCTGCTCCTCCTGGTGGCCTCAGTACCCCCACCTGACCCAGCTCCTGAGGTCTTTCTGACTTCCTGCCTAACTGTTCAGCCAAAATGCATGATCAGCAACTTCAAACCTCCTCGATTAGAGTTCAGACATCTTCCTTCCCTCAATGTCCATTTCTGCCCATCCCCCAACCCTGGGAAACCCCTTCCTGCAGTTCTGCTCTTGGCTCGCAAACATTAAAATGCAAGGCAGACAGCCATGGAGGAGGAGCAGCTCACTCACACGCCCCGGCTCCTGCTGACTTGCTCCAGCACCTGCTCCGACTCTTTTCCTCCATCTTCAGCCACTCCGTCTAAAGCTCAGCCTGGGTCTTGCCTCCACAACGACTATGAAGACAAATCCTTCGTCACAAACCCCTCATATACCTTTCCCTCCATCTTGAACTATCTCCGTGTCTATAGGCATTGAAATTTCCCTGTATCTTCAGGTGCCTACTCTCCTGTTCCCCCTTTTTAAGGGAAAGAGGTGTCCTTGCCCTTCTGGGAGTTCATTCCACCGGGAGCCCCTCTGGAGGAACTGAGGGGACATGAGGACACCTCAACCACTTCTTTCTGTTCTTTGTCCCCTGCTGACAGGGTGGTAGTTGGACGTGAACACAACCTAAACCAATCTAAGCAGCTATTCAAACCTAGACCACTAATGCCTGCTACAGACTCCCACATTATCTCTAGCAAGTCTTCAATGAATATTTGTTCAAGGAAGGAAGGCAGGTGAGTGATTGAAACCCTCATCTTCTCTGGAGGAATCCCACCACCTTCACAAAGCCTTCCCCAACTACCTTTTTACTGTAAACCAAAATAAACTGCCAAATTCTTTTGGAAGTTTTGTGTAAAGCCCTTACTTGATCCTTAATGATTTGCTTCCTTACCCTGAAATTATGGTTAAAGGTATGTCTTCCTATGCAAGTGTGCTGTGAACTCTCCAAAGACAAATCTGTGTTTTATACGTCTTTTTTTTCCACAGAGCTAACAGCGTGTATGCTGAAAAATAATTACTCACACTTTTCTTTTTTCAAAATCCTGCCATGTAGAGGCATGGAGTTAGGAATAGTGGAGAGGTAACACTTGCATAAGCTCCATTTCTGAATTTCCACAAGGCGGGAAAATTTGGCTGATTAATTTTTGGAACTCTGCCAATTACATATAAGATTTTCAAGCAAGTTAGTGAAATAAGACTAGTTACATTATGATTAAAGAAAATGAGAAGATGCTAAGAATTGCCAATTCCTTTCACATTACTTAAGAAGAGATTACAAATTGTAGAGGAATATGATAAAAACTGAACTACAAGCAGATAAGAGAGTTATGGGTGATTTTAATTCTTTAGGTTTTAGAAGTTTCAAAATGTCACAATTAACAAGAATTTCCTTTACCATAAAAAAATAAATTATTATTTCCAAAAGAAAGAAGCGTTTACGTGGGTTTGTACTAGGTGCCTTCTATAGGTTTTCAGAGTAGGACCCATGTTACAAGATGTACTTTGAAACCAAAAAAGCATTAAGGGATGGGTATTCTTGGCATCTGGTCCCAGCACTCCTACAACTGAATGGGTAAACTGGGAACATCAACATTTTTTTATTTTTATTTTTAGAGACAGAGTTTCACTTTATTGCCCTTAGTAGAGTGCCATGGCATCACAGCTCACAGCAACTCCAACTCCTGGGTTTAGGCAATTCTCTTGCCTCAGCCTCCCAAGTAGCTGGGACTACAGGTGCCCACTACAAGGCCTGGCCATTTTTTGTTGCAGTTTGGTCGGGGTTACGTTCAAACCCACCACCCTCAGTATAAGGGGCCAGCACCCTACCCACTGAGCCACAGCACCACCTGAAACTCAACATCTTGATGTCAATAATTTTTTCTTTTTTGGAAAGAACTGAGTAATCCTATGTTAAAAATCCAGTTTTCTCTTTTTTTTCCTTTCGATGATTTGGTGAGCCTTGTGATGCCTGCTATGATGGCATTCCTTACCCTCCGATCCTACTAGTTCTAAAACATAATTAGTTATCATCGTTTTTTAGCATCACATCTTATCAGGAAGCAAAAATTATATTTAATGCTGAAATGCATTAATGAGTTTTAACTGCAGTGCTGTCTCAGTCAAAAGGATCTTGCGGTATTGACGGATCTTGATGGTATTTGACGACACCATCAAAGCCCTGTGAATTAGAATTAGAGTATCTGAGGCTCTGTGGTTCTGGGAGCCAGTTGATGACTCACAGCCTGAAATAAACAGATGGTACTAATAAAACCGTTCCTCAGAGTTGTACAAACTGAAGCAACTCAATTGCTCCATGGTGATTGAAGTCACCATGAACTAGATTTAAAAGTCAGGATGAGGACTATAGACGTACAGCTCCACATAAAAGCAATGCCAGCCACGTCCTAGCCCAGTTACCTCTTTCATCCTGAGTGAATTTTTAAAGATTCATTCCAGACTTGACGAGGACTTCAAATTTATGGATAAAAGGGCTTATTTTTAAATGACCATCCCATGAGTTAGATTAACTGGAACTGCTCGTGAGAGCTAAGTAAAAAAGTCAAGATGTACAATTCCGTTGGTCTGGGGGGCAAAATAATGACCTCCCAAAGATGGCCACATCCTGCTCCCTGGAAACTGTGAATAAGTTGTGTTAGGTGGTAAGGGGGAATTAAGGCTGAAGATGAAACTAAAGTTGCTAATAAATTGCCGTGGAGATGGGGAGACTATCCTGGATTTACTGGGTGGGCCCTAGGTAATCACCAGAGTCCTTCTAAAGGAAAGAAGAGTCAAAATGGTGAGTGTCAGAGAAAAGCTGTGGAGGGGTCACTGCTGGCTCCAAAGGTGGAAGGGTGGGCACTGGCCAACAAATGCAGGTGGCCCCTCAAAGCTGGACAAGACAGGAAAACAAATTCTCCGAGAGCCCCTAGAAAGAAACAGCCCTGCCAACACCTTGATTTCAGTCTGGTTGAGCTCCATTCACCTGGCTTCTGACCTCCAGGACTATAAAATAATAGACCTGGGATGCTTAAAACAACTAAGTTTGCAGTGATTTGTTACAGCCACAATGAGAAACTAATACATACAATCAGCAAATAAATATTTTCAATCCCAGAATCCTTTTGTTTGAGCACACACTTTCTACTTACCATTAGGTAGCACTTTACCTCAGTTGACACAGTCTTCTGCAAACATTGCCACACTGATGCAGGGATGGGGCTATGACCCACTCAGCTTTGTATTCTTTCTTTTTTTTTCCTGTCTTTTTTTTTTTTTTTTTTTTGAGATAGAGTCTCACTCTGTCACCCTGGGTAGAGTGCCATGGCATTATCATAGTTCACAACAACCTCAAATTCTAGGGCTCAAGCAATCCTCCTGTCTCAGCCTCCCCAGCAGCTGGGACTACAGGCACCTGCCACCATGCCCAGCTAGTTTTTCTTTTTCTTTTCTTTTCTTTTTTTTTTTGCAGTTTTTGGCCGGGGCTTGGTTTGAACCCGCCACCTCCAGCATATGGGGCCGACACCCTACTCTGTTGAGCCATAGGCACTGCCCTAGTTTTTCTATTTTTAGTAGACTGGATCTTGCTCTTGCTCAGGCTGGTCTTGAACTCTTGAGCTCAGGTGATCCACCTGCCTCAGCCTCCCAGGGTGTTGGGATTACAGGTGAGAACTACTGCACCTGGTCAAGTTTTGTATTCTTAACACCTACTGTGCATGCTGGCTCACAGAAGTTAAATAAATAGATTCAGCAGTCTGTTGCTTACTTCACATGGCTCTAATGTGCCGTCAGCTGACAACCATGGACAGCTTCATCCTTAGGGTCCCTGAAACACAGTATAGGAGAATTTTAATGTAATTATTTGCCTCATACATTGCCTCATTTCTCTCTGGTTTTTACTCTAATCATAAAGTTTTAGAGGCAGACCCATGCTAAAAATTGTACCCACCAATCTTGTTTTAGAGGTACGGATTGGTGAATTAATTCCCCTCAGTCTCATCAAGCATTAGATCCTGAGCCAATCTTGTCTCCAAAACAGGATGCTGGCTCTACACATTCAAAATTGTCATCCTTGGCAGGTACGAGAACACTTCATATAATACTTCATGTACTGACAGCAAATTGCCAAAGTGACCTAAAAAGTACTAATGAAAGCACAACCTTTTCAGGTAAGCAGAACAGCCCCATGGGAGGAAGGGATGACAGCTTTTTAACATGATATAGCAAAGTATCATTTGCCTTGAGTAAGTATTTTTACATAGAGAAGAAGTAAAAAGATAATTTATATAGTTTGTTTATGTATAAACAAACCATTCTCCAAGTAGTTTGGTTTAAAAATATTTCTTTTCAAAACTACCATGTTACTTTTTCTGATTCAATCTTCAGGCTGTGGAAAAACAGAAATTATTTTCAAATGTCTAGCTGCTCACCAGTGAACTATTTGAAAAAGACAACAGGCTCTCTAAATTGACCTTCAGAAAATGGCTTCAAGATGAAGTGTGTCCTGTCATGGTAAACATCAAACAGAACTTTTTTATACTGGGTTTTTAGAGTCCATCTTTAATTCAACGTTCTATTCTTATTTTGAGTCAGGAAGAACAAAACACATTTACAATGTGTTTCATGAGGTCAAACTGAAAGATATTTTTATTTCTAGAAAATGATATATGTGTTCAGCTGGCCCAAAAAGGCTATCAGCTTTACAAAAGTGTATGTATTTTTCTCTTCTCTTTCTTTCTTTCTTTCTTTTTTTTTTTTTTTTTATTAAATCATAGCTGTGTACATTGATATGATCATGGGGCACCATTCACTAGTTTCATAGACTATTTGACACATTTTCATCCCACTGGTCAACACAGCCTTCCTGGCATTCTCCCAGTTATTATGCCAAGACATCTACATTCCACATCTACCAAATTTCACATATACCCATGTAACATGCACAGCACATGTAATCCCACCAATCCCCATCCCTCTACTCACCTCCCCCCTCCCTTCACTCCCTTTCTCCCTTCCCCTTATTCTTAGGTTGTAACTGGGTCATAACTTTCATGTGAAAGCCCTAAATTAGTTTCATAGTAGGGCTGAGTACATTGGGTACTTTTTCTTCTATTCTTGAGATACTTTACTAAGAAGAATATGTTCCAACTCCATCCATGTAAACATGAAAGAGGTAAAGTCTCTAACTTTCTTTAAGGCTGCATAATATTCCATGGTGTATATATACCACAATTTATTAATCCATTCGTGGATCGATGGGCACTTGGGCTTTTTCTATGACTTAGAAATTGTGAATAGGACTGTAATAAACATTCTGTACAGATATCTTTGTTATGATGTGATTTTTGGTCTTCTGGGTAGATGCCCCGTAGAGGAATTAAAGGATTGAATGGCAGATCCATTTTTTTCTTATTTTATTGTATTAATTTATGTGTTTATTTATTTATTTATTTTATTAAATCATAGCTGTGTACATTTATACGATCATGGGGCATCATACACTAGTTTCACAGACCGGTTGACACATTTACATCACACTGGTTAACATAGCCTTCCTGGCATTTCCCAGTTATTGTGTTAAGACATTTACATTCCACATTTACTAAGTTTCACATATACCCTTGTAAGATGCACCACAAGTGTATTCTCACCAATCCCCCTCCCTCCACCAACCTCCATCCTCCGTCCCCCACCTTTCACCCTTCCCCCAATTCCTAGGTTGCAATTGGGTTATAGCATTTATGTGAAAGCCCTATATTAGTTTCATAGTAAGTGTGAGTACATTGGATACTTTTACTTCCATTCTTGGGATACTTTACTAAGAAGAATATGTTCCAGCTCCATTCTTGTAAACACAAAGGAGGTAAAGTCTCCATCTTTCTTTAAGGTTACATAATATTCCATGGTGTACATCTACCAAAATTTATTAATCCATTCGTGGATCCAGGGGCACTTGGGCTTTTTCCATGACTTAGCAATTGTGAATAGGGCTGCAATAAATATTCTGGTACAGATATCATTGTTATGATGTGATTTTTGGTCTTCTGAGTATATGCCCAGTAGAGGAATTACAGGATTGAATGGTAGGTCTATTTTTAGATCTTTAAGTGTGCTCAATATATTTTTCCAAAAGGAATGTATTAATTTACATTCCCACCAGCAGTGTAAAAGTGTTCCCTTTTCTCCACATCCATGCCAACATCTCTTCTCTTGGAATTTTGTGATATAGGCTAGTCTCACTGGAGTTAGATGATATCTCAAAGTAGTTTTGATTTGCATTTCTACGATGATTAAAGATGATGAGCATTTTTTTCATATGTCTGAAGGCCGTGTGCCTGTCTTCTTCAGATAAATTTCACTTCAAATCCCTTGCCCAGCCTGTTATGAGAGCCCTTGTTCTTTTCTTTCTAATGTGTTTGAATTCTCTGTGGATTCTGGTTATTAAATCTTTTTCAGAGATATAACCTGCAAATATCTGCTCCCATTTTGAGGGCTGTTTGCTTGCTTTACTTACTGTGTTCTTGGCTGTGCAGAAGCTTTTTAGTTGGATCAAGTCCCGGTAGTGTATTTTTGAAGCTGCTTCAATTGCCCGGAGGGTCCTCCTCAAAAAATACTCGCCCAGACCAATTTTTTCAAGGGTTTTCCCTGCACTGTCCTCTAGTATTGTTATAGTTTCATGTCTTATGTTTAAATTGTTAATCCAGTGAGAGATTATCTTAGTTAATGGTGAACAGTGTGGGTCCAGTTTTAGTCTTCTTCAGGTTGCAAGCCAGTTCACACAGCACCATTTGTTAATTAGGGAATCATTTCCCCACTGAATGTTTTTAATTGGCTTCTCGAAGATTAAATAACGGAAAGTAGATGGATTCATCTCTTGATTCTCTATTCTGTTCCAGACATCTACTTCTCTGTTTTGTGCCAATACCATGTTGTTTTGATCACTATCAATTTGTAGTATAGTCTGAGTTCTGTTAGCATCATTCCTCCTGCTTTGTTTTTATTTCTGAGTAATGTCTTGGCTATTCCAGACTTTTTCTGATTCCATCTAAAACAAAATATTGTTTTTCCCAGATATTTAAAGTATGACAGTGGAGCTTTAATAGGGACTGTGTTGAAATTATACATTGCTTTGGGTAGTATGGACATTTTAACAATGTTGATTCTTCCCAGCCATGAGCATGGTATATTTTTCCATTTGTTAACATTTTCAGCTATTTATTTTCTTAGAGTCTCATAGCTCTCTTTATAGAAATCTTTCATGTTCTTTGTTAGATAAATTCCCAAATATTTCATCTTCTTTGGCACTACTGTAAATGGGATAGAGTCCTTGACTGTTTTTCAACTTGAATATTGTTGGTGTATGGAAAGGCTACCAATTTATGAATGTTGATTTTGTAACCTGAGACGCTGCTGTATTCCTTTATCACTTCTAGGAGTTTTGTCGTAGATTCCCTAGTGCTTTCCAGAGATACAATTATATCATCTGCGAAGAGCGAAAGTTTGATCTCTTCTGACCCTATATGGATACCCTTGATCACCTTTTCATCCCTAATTGCAGTGGCTAAAACTTCCATTACAATGTTAAAAAGCAATGGAGACAATGGACAGCCTTGTCTGGTTCCTGATCTGAGTGGAAATGATTTCAGTTTAACTCCATTCAATACGATATTGGCTGTGGGTTTGCTATAGATGGCCTCTATCAGTTTAAGAAATGTCCCTTCTATACCAATTTTCTTAAGTGTTCTGATCATGAACGGATGCTGGATATTATCAAAAGCTTTTTCTGCATTGATTGAGAGAATCATATGGTCTTTGTTTTTTAATTTGTTTATGTGCTGAATTACATTTATAGATTTACGTATATTGAACCAGCCTTGAGACGCTGGGATACAACCAACTTGGTCATGATGTATAATTTTTTTGATGTGTTGCTAGATTCTTTTTGTTAGGATCTTGTTGAATATTTTTGCATCTATATTCATTAGTGATATTGGTCTGTAAATTTCTTTTCTTGTTGGGTCTTTTCCTGGCTTGGGGATCAGAGTAATGTTTGCTTCATTAAATGTTTTGAGTAGTCCTCCTTCTTTTTCTACCTTTTGTAACAGGTTGTGTAACACAGGTACTAATTCCTCTTTAAAGGGTTGGTAAAATTCTGATGTAAAACCATCTGTTCCCGGGCTTTTCTTTTTAGGCATGTTTTGTATGTTTGATACTATTTCCAAACTCAATATGGGCCTGTTCAGTGTTTCCAGTTGATTCTGGCTAAGTCTTGGAAGGTGACATGCTTCCAAGTATTGGTCAATTTCTTTCAGATTTCATATTTCTGAGAATAAAGTTTCTTGTAATATTCATTAAGGGGTTTTTTGGATTTCTGAGGAGTTTGTTGGGATTTCATCTTTGTTGTTTCTGATTGATGAGGTTAGACATTTTACTCTTTTTTTTCTGATAAGGTTGGCCAAAGGTTTATCTATTTTATTGACCTTTTTATGAAACCAGCTTTTTGATTTATTGATCTGTTTTATTATTCTTTTGTTTTCAATTTCATTTAATTCTGCTCTAATTTTGGTTATTTCTTTTCTTCTACTGGGTTTGGGGTTGGAATGTTCTTCCTTTTACAGTTGGTTGAGATGTCCCATTAAGTTGTTAACTTCCTCTCTTTTCGTTCTCTTGGGTAAGGCTTGAAGTGCTATAAATTTCCCTCTTTGGAATGCATTTGTGGTGTCCCAGAGGTTCTGAGAGTTTGTGTCTTCATTGTCGTTTTGTTCCAAAAAATTGGCAATTTCTTTCTTTGTCTCATCTATTACCCAGCTATCATTTAGCATAAGGTTATTTAACTTCCATGTTTTTGTATGAGCATGCAGATTCCTCTTCTTACTCATCTCTAGTTTTATTCCATGGTGGTCTGAGAAGATGGAAGGAATAATTTCTATTTTTTTTAAATTTACTGAGTTTAGACTTGTGTCCTAAGATGTGATCAATTTTCGAGTAATTCCGTGGACTGATGAAAAGTATGTGTATTCAGTGTTGTTGGGATGAAATGTTCTGTAGATGTCTGTTAAATCCAAATGCTGGATGGTTAGGTTTAAATTTAAAATTTCTTTGCTCAGCATATTGTTGTAGGATCGATCCAACACTGCCAAGGGAGTGTTGAAATCTCCGACTATTATCAAGCTTGGGGAAATCAAGTTGCTCATGTCAGTTAGAGTTTCTTTTATAAATTGAGGTGCATTCTGATTTGGTGCATAAATATTAATAATTGAAATCTCATCATGTTGAGTATTGCCTTTAACAAATATGAAGTGACCATTCTTGTCCTTCTTTACTTTGTTGGTTTGAAGCCTATTGTATCTGCAAATAAAATTTTGACACCTGCTTTTTTCTGATTACCATTTGCCTGAAGTATGGATGAGCATCCTTTCACGTTAAGTGTGTATTTGTCTTTTAAATTAAGATGTGACTCTTGTATGCAAGAAATATCTGGCCTGAGTTTGTATCCAGTCAGCTAATCTATGCCTCTTTAGAGGACAGCTTAAGCCGTTCACATTAATGGAGAATATTGATAAGTCTGGTGGAATTTTGGGTATCGAGTTTTTCAAAAGTCAGCATTTTTTAAAAGTCGACATTTTTAATTCTTTTGCCAGTGTGAAAGTTGGAGTTTGATTTGAAGTTTCTGAGTGAGTTTACATTTGTGTTATAGGATTGGGTTGGTCGTTATGGAGGATAGTTCTGAGAATATCCTGAAGAGCTTGTTTGGTTATGGCAAATTTCTTCAACATATGAATGTCATTAAAGTATTTAATTTCTCCATCATAAATAAAACTCAGTTTAGCTGGATATAAGATCCGAGGTTGAAAGTTATTTTGCTTTAGGCGGTTAAAAGTCGATAAACTCCCTCTTCTGGCTTGAAAAGTTTCAGCAGAGAGGTCTGCAGTCATTCTAATATTCTTCCTTTTGTATGTAGTGGCTTTCTTCTGCCTGGCAGCTTAGAGAATCTTCTCCTTCATATTAATTTTAGTGAAGTTAATTATGGTATGCCTGGGGGATGTCTTATTTGGGTTGAGTCGTGCTGGGGTTCTGAATCTGTCTCCTATCTGAATTTCAGAATCTCTAGGAATGTCTAGAAAATTCTCTTTCATAATGTCATGTAGAAGGGCCTCTGTGCCAAGCAAGGTGTCCTCATCATTTTCAGGAATTCCAATTATTCGGATATTGGCCTTCAAATTATCCCAGAGCTGTCTGAGAGAATGATCCATTTTGCTCTCCATTTCTCCTCTTTGAGAGTTTGGGAGTGTTCAAAGGCTTTGTCTTCAATGTCAGAGATCCTTTCTTCTGCTTGCTCCACTCTGTTACTGACGGATTCTATTGTATTTTTCAGATCTTTGAGTGCTGCAAATTCTTGCCTAAGTGTGTCTACGTCCTTGGTGGTTTTGTCTTTAAATTTGTTAAATTCTTGTATTGGCAGCATGATTAGTTGTCAGCTGTAACCTCTTGGCCTCCTTTGTCTATAGGCTGATGATCCCTTGTGGAAAGGGTGCATCTTAGGCTCAGTAAAGTGGTCCTCTGGATCAGGTCCACCCTGGGAGTTTCCCGACTCTGTCGGTGCATCTTTTATTTCCCATGTTCTACCCAGGCCAGTACCACCTCAGGCAAACCCTTAACTCATGGGGCCTGTGTTTTAGTCCCAAGTCTGTCCGTGGTGGTTGCCATCTGAGAATATGCCCGGCCTCATCTGGTTGCCCAGGGAGACAGGAGGGGTGGCTACTGGATTTCTGGGGGTGGGTCTTGTTATTGATAAAGACGGCTCCTGCTCTGCACCTCAGAGCACCGTCACTCTGGCGTGATTCCCTCTTAACCGACCATTGTTTCCTCACTCCTATGTTGCAGAATCAGCACTTTCCAGCTGCAGTTCAGGTCCTGTCTGCACCTCTCGAGAAATCACCCAAGAATCTGGACTCCTGGAAGGCAGGCCTGCAGACCTCAGAGTGAGAGTGGAGAGGAGTTCTTGCTGCTCAGTGTTACAAGTCGTAACACCAAGCTCATTGAGAGCAAATGAGCAAATAAACAGATGAAAAGGCTACAAGACACACAAGCCCATGAATATAGAAACAGATGGAGACACATAGACATTCAGTCAACACTCACAACATCAGCAACCTGAAAACAACTGCAATAAAAATAGTGATAATTGTAAAATAATTGACAAAAAAAAAACAAAACAGAAAATACTGGTGTTCATAGAAAAGTTAAAAGAGAAGAAAGGAGAAATTAAAATTAGAAAAATAGAAATAAAAAAGTATATATATAAAATGTAATAATAAAAAATTAACAAAAGCTCCTCCAAGAAAATGGTAAATGTTGAGAAAAAATCAGTACAAAAAAAAGAAAAAAAAAGAAAAAAAAAGTGAACAACTACAAAAATATTATTTTTGTATGTAGAAATATACATATATACATCTATATGTATGATGTAGGGATCAACTTTCGTAAGTATATGTTCATACTGCATATACTTTCTGGACACCAGGTGGCGCTGTGCGTGGTTCCCAGGCTCATACCTGATTCACAGTTTATACTGTTACCATGATAACCACCTTCCATGGCCAATCACCATTTTGGAGTTTCTGTAAAAGTTTGTCACTTAAGTATTTTGTAACCTTTTCTGTTCTTCTTCAGACAGCACTCTCCACCGACCTTCCCACTCAGTGCAGGAGTCCACACTTGTTAAATCTTTCCACTCTGCTCCTAGGTTCTCCTGCAAACTGGCAACTGCATTCAGTTGTGGGGGAGGGTGCTGCTGGGTTCCCGCGGTTGCTGGCGGGTTTGCGGCTGAAGCGGCTGTAGCTGGTTCTCGTGACTGAAGCAGCTGCAGCTGGTTCCTCTGGCTGGAGCTCTTGGGGACCTTATTCTGAGTTTTATGGTTCAGAGTTTCCCTTTAGGAATGGGACCTGCCTGTTCGCTGCACAGCCTGACCCCCAACCGCCTCCAACATTTTCCCCCAGGAATGCTCCAGCTCCTGGTCTGGGGGAAGGCGCTGCCCTTTTGGGTAGTTCAAAATGTCTGTTTCCCGGGCGGGATCCCTTCCCTTCAATTGTTCAAGAGGTTCCCCAGCTCCCCGTGGTTTTTAGTGGGTTCCTTTCGGATGCCTCCCTCAGTTCAGGAATAAATATTCGTCAATTGGTTTTTTTCAGCATTTGCAAGCTGCTGTTCTCCATAAGGGAGGGGCCTGCTGGTCAGCACGGCCAAGCAGGGAAGAATCTCTACAACAGAGTCTGTGATTTTAAATTAGCCCTCATGTATAGCAATCCGCCAGCTCACTGAGAGTCTCAAGTTGTCCATCCACACCAATAATCCAGACATGGGGAAGGTCCCGACCACCTTACCTCTCACCTGATGGCTTGGGAGAGGTGGGCTACACGTCCATCCTGTCTGCCATCATGCTCCACCCCACTTCCATCATGCTCCACCCCCCTGTGTTTTCTTCTTGTTCATTTCCTTTTTCACCTTTCTCCTTCAAACTTCTTCCTTTGCTTCAAGTTACCTAGTCTCAGAGTTTAGGTAAGAAAGAAGCACCTTGGTATAGGGTCAGAAGGCAGAGAAGGGTTTCAGGAAGCAAGGAGAAGTGAGAGGAAAGAAGAAAAAAAAAGAAGTGGAAAATGAAATGAAAAATAAAAAGGGGAGAAATGCACACGAAAAATAAAAGGAAGAAAAAGAAGAGAAAGAAAGGTAACAGCAAGGGAAGAATTGGTACTAATAGAAGAAAATCTAGGAGCAGGTGAGATAGAGGTCAGGAAGGGAGAATGAGTGTGGTAGAAGAGATGTTGTTGTTCAACACGATACTACAACCACTCCTATAGCTTGAGAGTTGTGAGGAGCTTAGCCTGGTGGGTTCCTCAATGATCGGCCCACCTTACTTGTCCAAGAATAGCCATACTCTTCCTCTGCCAAAAAAAGAAAAAAAAATGGAATAAAAGAAGAAAAGCAAACAGAAAACTCAAGAAGAAAAATTGGATAAGAAATAAGGTAAAGGGGAAAAAAAGTAGAGAAGATCTGTAGTGTGGTCTTCCTACTACTGTCTTTCTGGGACCAAGATTAGAACAATCTCCAAGTTTCTTTGAGCCAGGCTACTACTGCAGTCAACGTGCTAGGCCACCACTGTGTCCCACCTGTCTTCTTCAAGGAAAAGGTGAAAAGAGAAAGAAAAATCAAGAAAAAAGAGGAGAATATATATATATATATATATATATATATATATATATATATGCATAAATCAAGAAAAATTAAATGTGCCATTACATCGAATTAAGGGGAGGGAGGGACGAGGGATAAAGAAGGAGAACAGAAAGGCAATAAACCAAGAAAAAGGGAAAGACAATACTAGAAGTATGGTGGGGGTAATTTCTTGGCTAATGCTGAAGTATTTTATGTGGGAGAGATTGGGTGAGTAGAAGGGACTCTATCAACTGAGAGAATGCCATGGAGTGTACTAGGATGACGGAGTAGTTCAAGCTAAAATTCTGCAACCAAAACAACAACAACAACAACAACAAAAACTAAAATAATATACAAGTCTTTGCTCTTGTTGAATGGAAAAAATTGGGCCTAGGAGAAGATCCAACCTTACAAATAAGCAAAAAGCAACACACATTCGAACAGAATATTAGAAAAGCAAAACAAAGTAAAATACCAAAAAAAAAAAAAAACACTAAGGTAACCTGATATAGGCACTCTCAACAACCAATGGAGGAAGTTTACTTCAAGACAAGAGAAAAGAAAACAAAACAATCTACCGCAATCAAAATAAGAAGAAAAAAATGTGTATAACATATATGTGAGACAGAAGAATTCAATTTCTATAGGAATATATTTATGCTGTAATATACTTCCTGGACACCAGGTGGTGCTGTGAATTGGGGTCAAACAACACAGGTATTAACTACTATTTGTATCACAAGCTTAGAGCAGTATGCCAGCTTGTTTGTTCCTGGTGGTTGCACATCCACCTCAGCACTTCACTACCACAGATCTGGGATTCCACAGTTCTTAACAGTTCCTCAGCGAGAGGCTTCTGCAGTGAGGAATGGGGGTTTTTTGTGCCTGACCCAAGTGAAGGATTGATCCCCGCAGGTGGGATCCTGTCCACCATGATCTATGTCCCCAGCAAAAAGCCCGCCAGCAATATGGCGTGCTGATTCCAACAATGGGGAAACTTTCTCACCATACACATGTCTCCCTCACTGTCAAACAACAGAGTGGTGCAAAACTGGCCCCCAAATTCCACATGGGAATGCCTACCTCTTCATTCCTTCCAGAAACCCTGAGCTGGGTACTGCCATATGTCTGTGTCCTGGCAGGCGCCCAGCAACATGTCCTCTCACACTCACTTCTGCGGTTCTCCTCTGATGGGGAACCCTTCCTCTTTGGATGTTCCATCGTTTGCCACCCACCTCAGAGTCACTCGAGTCAGCAATCCAATTCTGTAATAGAAGATTTTAAAGATATTTCTGGAAATATAAACTTAATTTCTGATTCTGCCTATGTAATTTCTGTAACAAAACATATTGAAAAAGCCTTAATTAAGTATCTATCTGATGGTCAATTATATTATCTCTTCAGTACATTACAGTCCTTAATTAGATCTAGAGATCAGCCATTTTATATTACCCATATTCGAGCTCATATAAATCTACCTGCTCCTTTAGTAGAGGCCAATAATACACTCAATACATTAGTGGCCTCTGCCTTTACAGAAACCAAACAGCTACATTTCTTGACTCATGTTAATACTAAAGGACTAAAGAATAAATTCCAATTAACCTGGAGAAAAGCAAAGAGCATTATTCACCAATGCCCCCAATGTCAAATGATTGTTATGCCTACTCAATCAGCAGGAGTCAATCCTCAAGAACTGAATGCCAATCAAACTGGCAGATGGATATTACACATGTACCTAGTTTTGGTAAACTTTTCACATTCATGTGACAGTAAATACTTTCTCTCACTTCATTTGGGCTACATGCTAATCTGGAGAAAGTGCCACTTATCTTAAAAGGCACCTCTTTTCCTGTTTTACAGTAATCAGAAAACCTTTGGAAATTAAAATAGATAATGGATGAGGCTATTGTAACAAAACTATGGCTAAATTCTTTCAGGAATGGAATATTATCACATTTCTGTAATCCCACATAAATTTAAGGACAGAATATTGTAGAAAGAGCTAATAGAAACCTAAAAGACCAGCTACAAAATAAATAATAATAAATGGGGGAGATAGGAGTGAAGAATTAAATGACTCCCCACAAATACAATTGAATAAAGTACTTGTATTTTAAATTTCTTAAATTTTCCCCAAACCCAGACATTACAGCCATAGAGTAGCATTTCACAGAAAAAATTTAAGGCTAAAGAAGAAATCTTTGGTGTGGTGGAAAGATATTAGAACTCAGCAATGCAGGAAATGTGAAATTGTTCTATGGGGAAGAGACTTTGCTTGTATTTCCACAGGAGATAACTCTAATCTTGTCTGGGTTCCATCAAGATTTATTAAGCTTAATCATAAACCCAGATCAGAAAGAGCAGAAGACTGCCATGGAATGAAAGAAGCTGGTGTACACTCAGAGGAAGCTCAAGAAACTGCAGAGAGGGATGGAGAGATTAAAGATGGCTGCCGAGTAACAGCTTCCCTGCAACTGGGCACGACGAGTCTGGAAAGACAAGACTCCAGGCATCTCTGACCTGTGGGATCTGCCTATAATCATCCCTTTGAGGATACAGGGAGTCAGCAAGGAACTTCTGGACCCCAAGAAAAGGACAAAAACAGTGAAAAACTGGCAAGTGGTTGCATGTGTTCGATTGACCTAATCACGCCAGCAAGCATAAGTACAAGCAGCAGTGAGACTCCAAACCAGAAAAACCTTACCTGTGAACTGTTTTGGTGTTCTGGGACTTAGCACTCAGTTGAACTGCTTTGGGGAGGGCTTGAGCAGGAGTGTGGAGAACTTTGGGCATTGTCTGGGGCCCCAGATTGAGCCACTAAACTGGGCTCATGGAGCCATTGTGAAAGAACTGCCCCAGCAAGCTCCACCCTCAGGGTCCCAGAGCAAGGATCGGGAGGGACAAACTAACCTAGTGACTGAGCAGCCTAAAGGCAGGAACTGAGCTGCTTTATAGCCTTAATCCTTAGGGGCAGAGTGAGATGGCTTTGGCACACTAGAGCCTTGGGCTGTTGCCCTGGCTAGAGTACCATGACGTCACAGCTCATAGCAACCTCAAACTCCTGAGCGTGGCACCGCCCAGACCTCCATAAGAGCTGTGCAGCGACCCCTGACCAGTGACTTGCACCCACTGGGCCTCCACATTCCCTGACCAGGAAATGCAGGAGCCATACAAACCTACATCCTCCCTCCTCTGTCCTCCAAGCCTCCACACTAGTCTGTTCATCTGGCCAGGGACTCTGGTAGCTGCGTGCCCTCTGGAGCCCTCCCTGCCTCTGTAAAGAGCTCTTCCCCTGGCCAGAGACTGCTGGAGCCTTGGGCTCTCTATGCCATAGTCACTGGGTGCCAGGCACTCCCAGAACCATGCACACCACCCTTGCACTGTTGATGGATCTGGGTGTGTCACACACTAGAGCAGCTTCCACAACCAGAACTCCGTAACTAAAGCATCCCCAGAGGAAATACACAGGGTCACTCCCTACAAAGATCCAGCAACAATAGAGTGATCCCGCTGGGGTCTAATCTTGGAGAGACACCTCCTCAACTCTGAGGACGGGCAGAGGCATCGGTAAAAATCAATCATGAGGCAAAATCAACAGAAAAACTCTGGCAATATAAATAATCTGAGTAGATGAACTCCCCGAAGGATCAATGGGGCAGAAACAACACAAGACCCCATGCACAAATAGCTGACATGTCAGAAATTGAATTCAGGATCTGGATAGCAAATAAGATCGAATTAGAATTGCAAAAGTTATCTCAAGAATTCAACGAATTCAAAGACAAAATGACCAAAGATTTTGACACATTGAGACAAGAAGTTGCATCCCTCAAAGATCTGAGAAGCACAGTAGAATCCCTCAGTAACAGAATGGAGCAAGCAGAAGAAAGGATTTCTGACATTGAAGACAAAGCTTTTGAACGCTCCCAAACCCTCAAAGAAGATGAGAAATGGAGAGCAAAAACAAACCACTTTCTCAGAGAGCTCTGGAATAATTCGAAGAAAACCAATATTCATCTTATACGGATCCCTGAAAATGACAAAGTGGCTTAACAAGGCACAGAGTCTCTTCTCCATGAGATTATAAAGGAGAACTTTCCAGACATGCCAAGAGATTCCAAAATTCAGATAGCAGGCAGTTGCAGAACTCCAGCATGACTCAAGTCAAATAAGACATCCCCCAGACACATCATAATCAATTTCACTAAAGTTAATATGAAGGAGAAAATTCTGAAAGCTGCC